>DWNJ01000793.1:0-13812 GCA_018250275.1 Udranomia eurus
GTTATAGCTCGACAAAAGCGGCGGTAATTATAACGAGGTAAAGTTTCTAACTTTCTGGGAAATCTTCGGAAATACTTAAACGATCATGAAAATTCTTTCACTGAAAGAAAGCTACGCTATTCAGGACATTCAGGTGTGATCTAAGCTATATTTTATTATGATTGAACAAAAAAAATGTGGAACAATAATATTATATGTATATACGAGTATAATCATGTCAGAGAAAAGCGGGCGAGATGTGTGGCTTTACTGGTGTGCAATGTCTAAACGGTATAGACGAACATAATGTTGCTTCTAGATTAGTTCTACAAAAAATCGTATTACTGCATAGCTAGGTTATTATATATATTTGTTATGAACATAGGTTTTTTTCTTAAATAAAAGAAAGAAATGTTATGTAAGGTTGTCATGTCTTTTTCATGAACACAACATGAATCTTTATCGAAACAAATATTTTTGTCTTTTATATTTATACATATAATAAAAGGCGATGTGTGAATGTTCGCTATAGACTCCGAAACGGCTGGACCGCATTCGATGAAATTTTCAGGAAATCTTTAGATCGGCTTACCAAGGGATCTTGTGAAGTCTGGTAGCGATCAGATCAACATAACGTTTTTTTGCATTAATGACATATCTGTTATCGATCTGCTATATAGACCTCAACCAGGGCGCGCCATCATACTCGATCCTCGGCCTTCCTCATCCTTGCCACCCTGACCGTGCCATCTTTTTAGGTCATCACTCCATCGAGCTAAACAGCATCACACGGACCCGTCCGTGTGATGCTCTTGACCTCAATGTAAAAAAAAATCTTACCGCAGAAAATGCGGCTAATACAGATAACGAATCCTTGTCTACAAACCAATTATTATTGATTGGCTTATTCTAATTGTATTCAAGTTCAAGTATTGTATTCGTTAAGAGCTAATCGGAATGCTGTTATGATTGCTTATACGGACAGACTGATTTAATGTCTACTATGTAATTAATAGTGTAAACAAGGTAAACCCACCAGTCGCGATCAGGATGGCGGCGAGCTACCTAGTCGAGGATGGAGGGGTGACGGAGAAGGAGAGGCTACTTTCTACGCCATTTTTGAGACAGGTTTCTGTTTTATGTAATACTAGCTGACCGGGCGCACTTCGTACCACCTCAGTATCATCCCCGGGTCCCTGTTTCCGTATAACCTTGAATATAGTGTATAAATAGTAATATAAAAAGTGATCTTATTTTCCATTCATTTCTGACTTCCTTATTCTATACGAGTATACTAGTTCCGCGGGTTAATCGTGTCTCTAACACGCTTATCACTTTTCTCTTTCCATCTGTCTCTTTTCTTTCTATCTCTCAATCTATCTTTTCTTCCCCTCTTAATCTAACAGCTGCATATCAGCAGTGCTGTATGGACCCTGTTCTTCATGGCGGGGCTCTGCACCGGAGCTCCAACTGTATTCATACCGCAGTTGAGGAGTGAGGCAAACTCCACAGAAGTTATCGATGATGAGCTCGCTTCGTGGTTATGTGAGTATATTTATTCACCATTATCCTCAACACAGATTACATGTAGACATCGGATTATATGCATCTTTATGTTTGCGTATGCAAATTAACTTTGATAATAATAATAATCAGTATTTTGAATATGGAATTTGGCGAAGAGATTCTTTTTGGCGCATATTTCGCTCTTTCTAGTATGCTTATAATTATTGCATTTCATATATTTAATGATAGTATATAATCCGTATATAATCCGAAAACGAGTAAGAAGAAGAACATACTTAATCAATTTATAGTTTTTAATATTGAGGCAGCAATCGAGTATGCAGTTGCACCTGATGCAAAATTATTGCCATGGACATCTGTAATCAATCACAGATAGGATCGAACTTCTATCTAAGGTCGGCAATATATGTACTTGTATTGCTATCATTGAGAGGTGCATTCATATTTAAGAATAACCTTTTTATTTCTTCCACAGATTCAGTATCAAATTTCTCAGCAGTTCCATGGCTCTTTGTGCTGCCGATGTTAACCCAATTCGTGGGTCGGAAACTGCCGTACCTCGCTGGCATCATCGCTATGATGATCAGCTTCATCATCCTCTACTTGAGCACGACGCCCTTCCAGATCTTGGTGTCAGAAGCCATCCAAGGCTTCGTCAACGCAACGAACATCTGCGTGATGGTCTTCATCATTCCGGAGTATTGCAGTCCTCATTACCGGAGCATGTTCCTCAATATACAGTCCACTAGTTTGTACTGGGGCATGTGGACGTCGAACGCAATCGGTACTTTCACAAGCTGGAGATATATATGCATCGTTGGTATTGTCTGTTTAGTGTATACCGTCACGGTTGCGTTCTTCCCTGAATCGCCCCACTGGTTGGCTAGTAAAGGGAAACTTGAGGAGTGTAAATCAGCGTACAGGTGGCTGCGAGGCTGTGGTCGTGAATCAGAAAAGGAATTGCGCAACCTTATCGAATCGTACACGAAACGGCGTGCGCCAAGGCGTAAGAACAAGACAAATTGGTCCAGGGTTGTCGACACGGTGAAATGTAAGCTCTTCTACAAGCCGTTGCTGTTGTCGATCCTCGTCGGCGCGCAATACAACTTATCCGGGAAGTTCGTCTGCAGCATATACGCGATTGATATGATCAAGAAGATGACGGAAAACGAACACGCTGCGTACATCGGTATGATAGTCTTGGACGGCATCACCGTGTTCGGGATGTACATTGGGTCTTTCCTCTCTAAAATCCTTCTGATGCGTACTCTGTATATGAGGTCGGCGTGTGTTAGCATCATTGCCATGTTTTCAATTTCTCTGTACTTGTACTTAGCGCAGTTAGGAGTCATCCAACACAACAACATCGTGCCGCTTTGTCTCCTCGTTGTGTACTCTCTAGCAATAAGCTGCGGCCCTATCATCGTCTCCATGATGATCTATTGTGAAATAATACCTGTCAGATACCAAACCGTCTCCTACACGATCACTTCCTTCATCTATATAACGTCGTGCACCGGTATGATCAAGTTTTCTCCGATCATTTTCAGAGAGTTAGGCATACACGGATCTTTCTTGTTTTTCGGCGTCTCCTCCGGCATTTGCACAACGTTATTGTACATTTACTTGCCGGAAACTAGAAACAAGACGCTTTTGGAGATTGAGGAGTTTTTCAAAGACGAGCAGAAATCCCCTGAAATTGTATCGTTGACTAAGAATACGTATACTAAGTGAGTAAGCATCCTATCGGTCGAACTAAGACATACGTTTTTCGTTAAATGACTAAGATGTACATTTTGTCTCTCCCTCTTGATATGCCTATAGAATAATTGGATTTTATTTGACTATATGAAATGTGCTTTAAAGTTCCTGACAATTTGGGAAATGATTCTGAGGCGGTACAAAGTGCCGGGTCATTATAGTATGCCCAATTTAACCACCCGATTTATTTTATTTTCTTGCCAGAATTTCAATAAAATCTAAAGTCTAAATTTCTTCTTGTAATGTATTTCATGACACACATATTAAAGGGAAATCTAGTATAAGGCTATGAACATGAAGCGTTAAATAAGGTTTAGATCTCTAGTAGATATTACTTACTTACTTACTGGCCCGGCGAACTTCGTACCGCCTCCCCGTCAGTGTCCCACAACTTTTTAATTTATTAAACAAACACTATATTTGATTAAGTGAAGCTTACCCCAATACATCAGCGAAAACCGCATTAAAATCGGATCAACCGTTTCTGAGATTAGCGTGCACAAACGCACAGACAAGCCGACAAACAGACAACATACAAAATTCTAAGTCATTTTTTCTAGTCTCTAATAAAGATTCCTAAAAATGGTTTTCTCTTAGGTATCTTCCATGTACATGTCATATCTTCCATGACAGCAATCACTTACGGATTTATTATATGTGTAGAAATAGATTAGTGTTGTTTAATCCAATAATAGTATATACTTAAACATCTATACATATTTACGTTAGAAAGCGTATGATCTATGGATACTGCTTTTCGCATTTGTGCTTGGTTTGTGACTGCAAACAAAGTGTTGATTATGAATAAATAAATAAATTAATAAGGCAGAAATAGGTGTTGCGGTGGTGCCTCCGGAGTCGAACTGTAAAGGCTTGTACCATGTTAATGTCCTTCAATTTGTAAATAAAGAAATATACAAATATCAAAATGGTTTTATTGATTTATTCGCTCTATTTATAAATATATTATAAATACCTAAAAAGTTTAGGGACGATTTAACGACAATTACACGAACGGAAGAGTATGTAATTTCGGCACAGTCAAAGTTTATACGTAGAAGAAGTTCCGAGAGATAATATTTTATATAATAGTACATTAGAAATGCATTCAATTACTAAAAGAAACCATTACGCATCAACCATGCCTTTGACGCACGCAAGCTAGGCACCTGTTATACACGGTACGTCATTTTAATACTGAATCGAGATTGACATGAGCATCGGAAATGTCTAACAATTAATGTCATTTTGTGTAATCAAAAAATATTTTAACTTTTACAATTGGTATAAAAGTATAGATATTTTACAACTGATAATTCTATGATATACGTCGATTTTTGTAGACCGCTTGTCTCTAGTTCACACAAAAACCATAATTTGTGTAGTTATCTTTACTCATTTTCGATACATTAAATTATTTAGTCAATAACTAAAATGTATATTTTTTATGACAGAAATAATATCCATAAAAATACGTATAGACAGGATAAAAATAGTTATCCTTTATTATTATTATAATTATTATATTACATCCATAATGAAGGAAAAATACAAATTGTGGTGACAGGTTAATAGTCCTAGAAATCGTTAGATTAGTACTCTTTTTTGTAGATCTGAATGTGTTTTCGGAATTGTTCGATATTTTTGGATGCTAAAGCATCATTTTGAATCCTCGTAATGACCCCGTGCTTACAGATTAAACTAGCAGACTCGGCGAATTTCATTGCGCCTATCAGTCAATGAATATTTGTAAATTATAGGTACGGTACAATTCTTTATTGTCACGCGGCGCGAACAAAGCCGTGGGGATATACTAGTTGTGCTGACATGCTAATCTCTATAATTAAGAACGAATCACCAAGTTAAGTACCTAAAATAACCACGCACTGGTTTTAACACGTAATAAATTTGCATTCGCTGTTACAAATTGCCTTTAATGAGCACCTAGGTTTAACAAATGTAGTTGACGTAAATATCGATAAATCAATCTTGAACTTGAATTGGATAATTTGCGTAATTATCGAATGTAAAATGGTATGAAAGTTAAAATTATCCTCTTTTGTTTACAACATATTGGATAAAAATTTTGCATTGTGCCCTTGAAATTAAATGAAATAAAAATAAATTAAAGTAATTGAGAATGACTCTTTGATAACTTACTCTACATTTTTAACCGATTTCAAAAACGTTATGTTTTACTGGTACTTTTTATCGATAAAAAATTACCATCACTAAGTCAAGAGTAACCTATTATTAGCTATACCAACAATAAGTAATTGATTACGCGCAGTTATTCTGTTTACCTTAGACTTAGCTTTAATTCCTATGAATTACCGACATAATCTATATCTATACATAATAAATCTATAAGTGATTGACGTCTGTACATGGAAGATATCCAAAATAAAATATTTTTAGGGGTCTTTATTAAAAAGAGAACCAAAAAATTATATTGTTAGAATTTTTGTCTGTTTCTCTGTGCGTTTGTGTACGCAAATTTCAGAAACGGCTGATCCTGTAGGATACTTTAGCGCTATTCTTAACTACTAGTACCACGGCCTTCCAATCTAGCAGCCCCGACCTCACCTCCTTTTAGTCGCCTCTTACGACAGGCAGATGATACTATAGTGCTTTTCCTAAATTCCAGAACCCTACTTTTAGTCATTTCTTAGACAGGCAGGAGCTAATGCGCTTTTCTTAAGTCCCACTACAGATACCAACGCTGCCGCTAGTTCTGCATGTACTCACTTTACGCCTTTATTTCTTCAGCCAACTTCTGAGACGTCATAGGTATCCGAACGAAGCTTGATCGCCTAACTAGTAATAACTATTTGCATATCCAACAATTATTGAATGTGACATATTAGTATACAATGTTGCTCTAATAAATATACGAATTTACTTTTAATTTATTCTTCCCGGTTTCGCTTTGTTTAATAACGTACGGGTGCAAATTGTTGTTTGAAACATAAATCTATACTAATAATAGGGGAAAGGTTTGATTGTTTGTTTGCATTGAATAGGCCCCGAAACTACTGGACCGATTTGAAAAATTATTTTGCCATTGGATTCCTACATTCCTAGTATGCTGGGAAAATTATGGTATTGACAATAGAGCAAAGTGATGTAGGTACTACAGTTTTATAGAGAACATTAATATTTATAAAAATGTCCGCGATACCATATGTATAATATTATACTAACTATTATAGTTATGTCACAATAACTACATTTTATTACAATTAATATATGCAATAGTAACGCCAGTATAAACTAGACCACATTATTCGTTCCTGGGTGTTAATCTTTATTCAAATAATTTGGGGACGGGGACCGGAACCGGGACAGAGAAGTGATCCTCGACTGACGAGCCTAAATATAAACATATAAGATAAGAGTTATGTAAGTCGGAAAAAGCTCTGCTAATCTACTTAATATTTATGTATTAAGCGGACAAAGCCGCAGGGAACAGCTAGTTTAAATTATAAAATGTAATACGACTCTTTTAAGTGAAGTTACCCTTACACACACTTCTTATAACAGCAGTGTTCTTGCTGCTGTGTTTTGGTTTGAAAAGAGTGAGAGAAACACACTTAACTGAGGTATTCCAAGTCCTCAGGTGTGGGCACCGCTACTGTGGTCAATCCAAGACTGATATAATACCAGTATTCAAAACGTGTAAGTACGACTATGTAGTATAAAAAATAGTTTTGACTACTAAGATTTTCCTGTTGGGTCTTCGAGAAATTTCTTTTAAGAAAGAGGTCTTACTCCAGGGAATTCGTTTTGAGGAAGAGGTCTTGGAGCATTTTTCTTACATCTTGTTAAGTAAAACATTCCAAATATTTATTCATGATAGTATTCATTTATTTTTTTGTAAAGTAGAGGAAATAGTATATTTAGATGCTTCACCTGTGAATTATAAATAAAAATTATAACTAATTTCTATTAACTATTCATTTCATTATACAAGTCATTGATAGTTATTTCCACGATCACAAGGATATATCTAAATGCAATAATTAATGATATACAACGCGTCTTACAGACAAATATTTATGTACTAATACCTAGGGACTGTGGTATTTATGACAACAGGAAAACGTGCAATTTGCAATGTTATTTTTTTTTTATAAGGAAACATTGATGAAAAATTTGCACACTTTTATGAATTGAACTGATAAATAATCTATGGATTATTCACTGAATCATTATCACTGAATTATCATTATTTTGTATAATACAAAGGAGTTAATTGAAAAAAATATTTTTTTTGATAAACAATTGGAAACCACATTAACTGTTCACTTCACTTTATAAACAGTTGACAAAACAGTTGATGTGTTCATCGGACGCATCGGCTGATGGAGTGGAAGAGAGATAAATGCGTCACAAGCCGTAAGCTTAGGCCGATTGTGCCTCTCTATCGCTTATTCCGCGCTGGTGCTTATACGTGTTCACGCGGAACGTGACAATTTTCGCGCGCGCAGCCGGCGTTCATCGATTTGTAATACGTTATCACGTCAAAATTAAAATAAACTTGTGATCTATGAAAAATACTGCTAACATTACTACACTATTACAAGGAAATAGGTAACAAGAGGACACTTCTACTTATTAATCAATTCCGGATGATCACTACACCTTTTCTTGTCCTTAAAGTATTCCTCTATTTCCAACAGAGTTTTGCCCTTGGTTTCCGGCAAGTAGAAATACAAAATCGAAGTGCAGACACCGTAGGATACGCCGAAGAATAAGAACGATCCATATATGCCCATCATATTGAACGTCAATAGAGCGAACTTGAGCATAGTCGACCCCGATCCTACTAGAAATATGGACGTAATCATGAAGGAGATCGCCTGGAACCTTTGCGATATGAGTTCCCCGTAAATTGACAGCGACACCACCAGAGACCCGCAGCTGATTGACAACGAACAAGCGCCCAGTAAAATGATACAGAGTACGTCATTCTCAGTCACAACTGACCATTTAACCAAATATAGGTATAGCGATGTGACCAGAAGGAACGCCGCGCCGATGAAAGACGCTGTCAGGAGGAGCGTGCGCCTTTTCAAGTAGTTGGAGATGTAAGATCCGAAGTACACTCCGAAAACGGTCACGGCGTCTATGATCAGCATGCCGGAGTACGCGGCGGCTTCGCTGTCAGTCATTTTGGTGATCAGATCGATGGCGTACAGGCTGCACACGAACTTTCCACTCAGGTTGCACTGACAGGCCACCAGAATCGTCAGCAACTGCGGCTTGTAGAATTGGCTGTTCCTCAAATCTTTCAACCTGAAGAACTTGCGTGGCTCCCGATTCTGGGACTTGATCAGCTGACGTAACTCCTTCTCGTACTCCTCGCTGCCTTGTTGCAGCCATTTGAAGGCCGCTTCGCTTTCCCCAAACCGACCTTTGCTGGCCAACCAGTAAGGCGATTCGGGACAAAACATGATAGTGAGCGTGTAAACGGAGCACAGGATGCCCAGGACGGCGATGTACTTCCAGTAGAAGAAGGTGCCTATGGCGTTCGACGTCCATATGCCCCAGATGTGGCTCGCTGACGTCAGGTTCGTGAAGATGCTCCTGTACTTCGGGGAACAATACTCAACCACGATGAGCACCATGCAAGTGATGTTGGCAGCGTTCGCGAAGCCCTGTAAGACGTTGGCGAAGAGGACGTGGTAGGGCGTGGTGCTGAAGTACAGGATCACGTTGGTGGATAGCACGCAGAGGCAGCTGCAGAGGTAAGGTAGCTTCCGGCCAGCATAACGCGTTACGAAGGGAAGCACCAACAACCAGGGAATTGCCGCCACGTTTGATGCACAATCTAGAAAGGAAAAATATTTTTTTTAATTAATGAATCAATTAATATTTAATATTTCATCGTAGGTGTTAGAAACTTTTACGGTTCGACTCCGGAGGCACAACTGCCACCTATTTCTGTCTTATAACAGCAGTATTCTTGCTGCTGTGTTCTGGTTCGAAGGGTGTGGTCAGGGAGTCATTCTTAACCGAGGCGTTCCAACTTAGTCCTCAAAGGTAGCAATGCATTTGTGGTCGACTTAAGAAAGAAATTCGACCCCGTCTTGGGTTGATTACAGATGACCATGGGTGGCAGTAACCATTTACCATCAGATGGACTGCATGCTCGTTTGCTACCTCCCAGTCATATAAAAAAATATAGATCTTTAATTATAGATTTACACTCACAATTTACCAACTTAATGGCATGCAAAATTATATAGGTAGGTAGGTAAATAATGTTTATTAATTAAATTATCAAATTATATTTACAATGTCTATATCATTTAATATTATATATATTACAGGTGTGAGGAAGTGTTTAATTCGGTTGTTCGTTATGTGGACTCTCAGAACTTCGTCGTTTATTAATCGATTTGGAAAATCTCTTTTTGATTGGCGGACATACTTCCGTCATCGTGATTCCACATCACGGACAATACCAGAGAAATATTATTTTTAACCCGTTTCACAGAAAGGAGGTTTTTAATCAGATTGTTTTTTGTGTCACTAACCCTGTGTCGGTCATGATTGAACGAACGCAGATGACCGAAGCACAATATCTCCTTACCGACTCGTTCGTTCGTTCTTAAAGATCTCGATCATTTTTATGGTACACGGAACATATGTACCATGTTCCGTGAGTTTCGCGCCGAAATTTTGCGGCATTGAAAACGCGTGACTGACTAAATTAGACTTTATGATAATAGCATTACAGTACTAAATACAGTGGATGCAATCAATTTTCCGTTAGTTCTGTGCTTGTTTGTCTCGTTCATATTTTAAATTACATAAAGGAAAAAGGAATCCACTCTTTAATAAGAATAATTCCATAACTATTTTAATGAAAAGTCAGGTGGATGCTGAAATAATCTATGTATGAGTGAGATAATAGATTGCTATTAGTATATTTCCGAAAAACATTTAATATGAATCTGAGTGGGATAAGTTTGATTCGCGTATTTTTGTTAAAACTCACTTCGGTCTCGTGACCGATGATCGACACATTGGAGTCGGTCATGTCGTTAATCGATCATGAACGATCCGGATCACGAAAAATGAACGACCGACACAGGACTAGACAGCACAGTACCCCGTATTTGCTATCCTATTTGGATATTTGTTCGTCGAATATCCTGTGAGGATATTTTGGTCCCATTGGAGGAAAAATAATAAAAAGTATTTTTACTAATTTATTTTTTAGTTATGATTAGATGATTAGGTTGGATTTAAAGTGACATTATATTAGTTTTTGTATTCTCCTCAACAAACTCTTTCATTTGATACCCATACTTTGGTTACTTAGTCCGCCATCTTGCATGATCCGCCATATTGAAATTAGAACGTTCAGCTCGGTTCATCGGTTAAAGATAATTGATTTAAAATTCAGTTTCAAGATTCCCCCAGACAAACATACATACATTGTAAGTTAAATAAAGGCTTGTAATAAATAAAATGATACAGGTGTGTTGTTGTATGTAATAAATTTATAGTTTAAAAAACTACAAGCACTCTTTCCAGTCCCATCATCAGACCAGCTTGATGGTACCATAATAATCATGTCTGTCTGATGACGACATCAGGAGAAATGGACAGAATATGTTAAGAAGAATGTATTGAGCCCAAACTCGATATGTTTACTCGTAGGCAGTCCAAGATTCCATCAGCCACTTTCCAATTCCACCGTCAGACCAGCTCCATAGTACTATAATATTGTATTGTCATCTAATCTACATATAATTGCTAAGTTTCATGATGATAAGACAATAAGAAGTGCGAAAACATTTCGGATTTAAAGTATTAATTTTACATTCACGATCAAAATATAAAAACACCCATGAAAACTGCATAAAATAATCACGTAATTAAAGATACTTACAGCAATTGAAGTTATTGACAATTTACATTTTTTTATATCACAGAAGTTATTTTCAAGGAAAATAAGCTAATTATTAATCAAATAACTATTACCACGCTTTTTAACATTTTGTTTTATTACATATTTCGGTAAAATCATCCGAGTTTTAGCTACGTTCAAAATGCCATGTCCTAACCTAACCTAACCTTATCTAACCTAACTTCTGGTAGTCGGGCACATAAACTATGGTGGTATAACGTATTGTGGTTCGACTCCGGAGGTTCCACCGCCACACCTATTTCTTTTCGCCTTTTAACAGCAGTATTCTTGCTGCCGTGTTCTGGTTTGGTGTGGTAAGGGAAACATACTTAACCGAAGCGTTCCGACCTAGTCCTGCCGTGGTCTTCGGTGAAAGAACTTCGATCCTGCTGTCTTGGGTTCATTATACAGGTGGACGGGTGACAGTGAGCACTTACCATCGGGTGGACTGCATGCTCGTTTACTACTTCAACACTGTAAAAAAAAACTGAAAGCTTACATATCCACGAAGCCAGTTCATCATCCACAACCTCCGTAGAATTGGCTTCTCTCCGCAACTGGGGCATGACAACCGTCGGTGCGCCATAGTTGAGTCCTGACAAGTAGTAGAACGTCCAAACTGCGCTGCATATGTGAAGCTGAAAGGGAGCACAGCCCATTTTTTATAACAGTAAGGTAGCAAACGAGCATGGAGTCCACCTGATGGAAAGCTCACTGCCGCCCGTGGACTTCAAGAATCAACTCAGGACAGTTTCTTTTTTGGAGTTTATTTTTTTTGTATAATGCACTTTATATAAAATTTAGGCTAATGAGTAATTCTAAGTTCACTTAAATGCAAATTTATTGTAATAGTAATTAATTTTTATGAAACAAACCCGAAATGTTAAGTGAAGCTATTAGAGATAGACAGATATTTTTGAGATTAGCTCGCACAAAGGCACAGACAAACAGACAAGTATTCTAAAAATATTTTTACACAAACTCCTTAAAAAAACTGACCGACAACTTACCTGCCTCAAAAATATTTTTAAAAACGTTACGAATCCGTATGAAAACAAATGAGTTTTTACCTTCAAAAAAATATTTAGTGTCATTCAGGTTACAAAGATGGCGCTGCAGGCACGGAGATATGTGTTATGTACGTCGGAAAAAGCTCTGCCATTATACTTCTTAGATTACGCGGACAAAGCCGCAGGCAACAGCTAGTAAAGTATAAAAGAAAAGACAACTCTTAAAGATTATTCACATCAGTTTATTACAAACAAAACGTATATTGCAACTGATTCACCATTCCATACTAAAGAAGGAACCAATATGCGCATTTGTCCTACACATATGTCCTACGGGAAGTGACATCCAGCTTGTTAGGTCAATGTCGTCTGTGTCGTACCGAGCCGTGAAACGAACAAGCTTCCCATGTCACAAAAGACGCATTCAACCGCGAACAGACAAAATTGATTTTTGCTCATATTGGACCAAGGACCCGGGCGATACCGCGGACAGATGAATTAACAAAACAGTTGGACGAAGCAAGAACAATGTTCATCCGTTCTTATTACTGGCGGGGAGATTTTAAATGCTTGCCTATTGATGACTGACATTTAATGATAATTCACCAAGGTACTCGTAAGCACCAAGTTTCAAAATTGGTGCGATTACTGGTCATAATAACTCAAACTTGTAAGAATTTTTTGACGTGATAAATATTCTTTAATTGACGGGTAATTTCAAAATCAATTACCGATCATAAATCCAAATGATACAGAAGTCATATAATTCTGTCAAAAATGGCAAATAACTACTCCTGAATAGTATTAATATTTTTGAAAGAATGCTATTCTCTATATTGAACTGGTACCTACGAGTTTAGGTTATATTTTCACGTATTTAATTTAGTAAAGCTTATTTAAAGTTACAATGACGCAAATTTGATTTATAAATTGATACACAAAAAACGTGTTAAAATCAATCGTGCACAAGGTAAGTTCTATAGAGTAGAGTAGTAGCACTAGAGTATATAGTGTTGAATCATCCGAGAATACAATTATTGAGTATACGATAATAATTGAAACAAAATAAGCATTTTTTTATGTATTATTTAGATAGTACTTTAAAAAATATGAATAAAAATAAATACCCTAAACATTTCCAGAAGTCCCTACTGTGTCTAAAGTGCATGTAAATTCAGTTGTCTATTATAGAGTGAGCAATACGCAGCAAAGTACAGGGTGCGTTCTCTATTTTCTAATACTATCTACTGGCGCGAACATTATACTTATGGCTCCCACGAGTCTCGATTCGATCCCTTCCTATTTCAATTTAGATATGTGTTTCGATACTCAAAGGGGTTATGGGACGGTCCGAAGTAACGAAAATAATAGAAACGAATTCCAAGTTTGGCGGTTTAAGAAACTCACCAAGGCCAAAAGAAACTCAGTATTTGGTAAGTGATGATTTAACAATTACGAGCTTGTCTATGTGGGGGCGAATTTAAAAATGGGTTAGCTTGCAGTAACATGTAACTTATAAGTTTTTTTTTTTTCAATGACTGGGATGTAGCAAACGGGCATGCAGTCCACCTGATGGTAAGTGTTCACTGCCGCCCATGGACATCTGTAATA
>DWNJ01000794.1:0-13811 GCA_018250275.1 Udranomia eurus
ATGTCTCCCTGACCACACCCTTCAAACCAGAACACAGCAGTAAGAATACTGCTGTTATAAGGCAGAAATAGGTGGGGTGGTGGTGCCTCCGGAGTCGAACCGTTAAAGGTTCTACCACCTTAAAAATGTATAGATGAGAATAACACTTTGGTTATGTATATGAACTTGCAACACGTCTGTACGTCCCTGCGCCTACAATCATAATGTCACGAACTACCCTATATGTCGAATAAAACACAATAGGGGTCCATTGTGTTTTATTAATACGTCACAGGCCACTCCTAGAGGTGGAACTGATTCGAAAATAATCCGGAAATAAAATGATTAGAATAATTATACTTTTACATTTCGATATATAGATATAAATAATTTTATATCCAGATAAGGGATAAATATTACTGGTCATATTTCTAGTTTTGTTGACATATAACCTAATTGTTTTTTATATAACCTAACTACTCGTACATGCGGAAAAATCAAAATGTTCTTCTAGTGTATTGCCCCTTGTATTTATGGTTAAGCGGAGTACTGAATTGAGTTTCTTAGGTTATCGGTATAACAAACGCTAACAACAATCGGAACCATCTAGCAACTTTATCCATGGTCTCTGGAGCAGGTGACGCGAATGAAATGTTAGCATCCAATAGTTATCAATCAAAAGTCAGACGGCGTTAAACAACCTTAACTTTGTCGACCGTCCGCAAACTGCAGAACAACGTTCGCTCCAAGTACAAATACTCTGCGTATTGTTATTTATTGTATTGTTTTTTCCGCTTCCAACTCGTCCCCTATTCGTAGGACAAATAAAACCCTTATCAATGGCCGCCAACCAACGTTGGATCACACCCGCAGCGTGGTCACCCTAACGCTTGTTGATTTGCTTTATTTACGGTGTTTAAAGAATTGATCTGCTATTTCCTCTCTCAGCTCCCCTTGCATCTAACTCGGGAATATTTTCCACACATATTACTGTAAAAACTGACACTGGACTTATTTTTAACAATCCTGTAAATAAACTAAAATATGTCGATAGTGACTAAATAAATACACATAAGTTCTGAATTTGTCTTACGAGTAGTTTGTTAGCTACCATATTACGATATGGTGCTGTGACTTATCTATCCGAACTTGACCACCACAAGGCCGGACGAGAGAGAGAAGGCAGCAATTTAGATAATGTAAAAATAACCGTAATGATTGGCATATATATAAAATAAACTACATGTTACTGGTCAGTACGGCGAAATTTTATTTTGAACTTAACGTGGTGATGTTAGTAGTCATTCTAGCACATTGCGTCTACAACATCTGACTCCGAACAGAGTTAAAATCCTATGTGAACTCGTACGTATACTTCTAAGGAATAAGGAAGAAAAATCGAAATTGTACCAGCATACCTCCGCCTCCACCTCTACACCGATAAATAAGTTGCTTACCGGCAAATTGCGTAAAACATTCCCATCGATTTTAAAGCGCAGCACATTTGAATTTGCTAAATCATCTTGTTATTTAATAAAATCGTTTTATTCTCAATCATATGGCACGAGAATAATGGGCGATTCTCACTTGAGAATCGCCCATAATTCCTTTAACAATAACAGCACCCAGTTGTAAAACACAACATTAAACTGACCCACAAAGGAGATCTCGCAATAATGGAACAAGACGCGGAGTAAATTACCCGAGACGGACGAATAAAGAAATATTCCCGGACTGAAGTATTGCGAGATATAGCAATCATATTAAGTGTTCTATGTATGCGAAAAGATAATAAACTCCGGTCTACCTATATAAATGAGATAGTTATCAGTCTAGAAACGTAATTACACCGCTCGTGTAAATTGCATACGATTTAAAAAGTAACGTTCCCGATAAAACTCAATCGTTTTATCCTATCATATATTCATATAATAAATCATATATTAAAAAAAACATGAAATAAACATTACATAGACGGAAGTTATGAATACTTATAATAAAAAATCAACAAAACAAATATTAGATCAAATGATCTCAACGTTCAGTACATTCGAAAATTACCTTAGAGTCCATAAAAAATAAATAAACTTACAATTCCCTCGATATTAAACTTCTTGTAAATTTCAAACACCATTTTACACTGACCGATAAAACGGAATAATAGAACAAGGCGAAGACAAACGTTCTGCGGGCGAATTACGCGAGAATGAGGAAAAATCGTGTTCCTGACGGCTGGAGCGTCAAGGAAATTGTGCTTCGTCTTCGTGAGAAATGAAATAATAATGAACATCTCGAACGTAAGGAAATGAGCCATAATTTGGTAGTTTAACACCAATTTAACTTCCAAAACACATCAACCCATCTTAAGAATTAATGTTTGTCTTAATTCATAAAACTTTTAGAATGCTTTCATAATGGTTGCAACTTTTTTTACTGCAAATATCTATTCCTAACCTCAAACGTGGTTTAACAATGGTTATTTTATTAAAACAGCTAGCTTTAACTTATAACAACGCATCTGTTGTTATCATCGGACATTACTTACAGAAGTCAATTGGTGAAAGTGACCACTAACCATCCAAGACATTCATGTCGACTACATGATGTTTTTCCACCTTCATTTGATAAAACATGTATTTTTTTATCAAACGACGCAATATGTTTTTTCTCTTCATGACTAAATCGCCTAAAATATACTTAAGTTACTAATAAAACTTAAAGGTCCCTAATAAAATCATCAATTCTTTTGCCCATTAAAACTCAATTTACTACCGACCTTTATTGCTATTCGTTTCATTGGATTCTTTGTCTTCAGTTTGCCTCCTTTCACAATTAACCGATAAGCAATTACAAATAGATCTAAGATCGCTTCATTACTTCCTACAAATTGCGAAATATTATTAAAATTGTAAATTTTTATTTGCGTATCTTGTATGTTCTAAGTATTGTTATCCTCACGAATATTTTCATCATCGTCTATAAGTAAACAATCTTCAGTAATGTCGTTATAAACGATGTAATATTCAACATCACGTACATATTATTCACGATACATTAACTTCAATATAATTTGCAGAATTTCATAAAATCTGGGCCCGCAGAAATTATTAGACTTGAAAAATACCCTCCGGTCGGCGGTTCACTCGCCATTAATTTTGAAAGTCGTAAAAGTCCGTCCCATCCTCGTATCGCATCTTCCAAATTTTAGAATCTACTAAGTGGAAGCGTTTTAAGTATATTAAATTTAAAAGTTTATTACGATGATAGTCAGAGCTTGGAGTTTTAAGTTATGAGTGCTCAGCAAATTTTTAAGTTTGAATCCGGGCATTCGATCCGAGAGCAGAACCACTTACTTTAAAAGATGGAATAGTAAATGTGTATTCTATACATGAAGCTCAATTATTAGTAATTGATTGTATTCTATGATAAACGGAAGGTAGCAGACTAGATGCTTGTGATAGAGATAATAATATAATAATATGCACATGCACATGCACATGCACATGCACACATACCTAACACACCTACATGCAGATATTCACGCGCGTACACATAACACATTTACTTACATTTAATTACTATTCTCTCTGTGTGGACGAGAGGGGCACACAGTTCTAGAACCTAGTACAGGGCTACCGTTGCCACTAGTATTAAAAACTGTTTTTAAAATTAATGCAAATATTTTTGATAATGGATAATAATAATAATACTAAACTAACCGCTAACTGGCAAATTATTACCGAGTATGTTAGTTAAAAACCCATTTATTCAGGATCTAATTTAAGGAGGAAAGAAAACAAAATTATAAATCGATTCAACGGATTTCCTCATAAACAATGCACAGCCGCTGCGTAAATATCTTCATTATTTCATGGTAAAAACGGTTTTTATTCTAGAGCAATATCAATTGAAATATTTTGAAATATTATTCCACTGGCGCTGCGATTATATGTGTATGTATGCAACATGAAGAGTAAATAATCTTTAGTCGATTTTTTGATTATGAGGATGAACATAACAAATGTAATCATCTTATCACTCCATGCATTTATTTCGCATATCAAAAACTATTTTCTCCTTTATTCCGGGAATAAATAAAGTCAGTAGCTATCCCTTATTTATTACAACTCAGACAAATGTTGAAGAAAAACACTACCATTTCCGAAATAAAGGGATCATTTAAAAACTCAACTCCACCCAAAGGGGGAAACTTCTAAAATTTAATCTCTCGATGCATCACCAATTCGCGAAACGGCTTTTGAACAGTACAAATTAGCTGTTCCTTAATTACAAGCCAAAATGTTTCAATCAGCTAAAAGCTATCTTTTGGATGGCTTTCAAACGTTGGAATTTCTGAACGAAGTTTATGTAGGTGTATACGTATCTCAGATTATCTCAGATTTTCCGCCCTCTTTTCCATTACTTGCGAGGCTACTACTGTCTCAGTTCAGTAATGGTACACTTCAGCATTTCAAAATATTGGTGAGCCGTTTCACGGAAATTTATGAGGCTTTTTCTACTGCATGTCTGATACAACTTTCATTCAGTTTCGTTCAGCGATCAATGGAACGCTGCTACCGATGCGTGCTTCCCAAAGTATAGTAAAGGATTGCACGAAAGTCTAAAATTCTAGAATATCCCGACTGTCCGAAGCAGACATCTCAAAGTTTTATGACGAATATAAAATATTTTAGTTCGGTAAGTCCTGATCCAATATTTCATTCTTTGAAAACTACTTTAATAAATTGGATGTTTCTAGATCTGTATGAATATAAGCTTCTGTCCGCGATTTCGAAGTTGTAAGAACTTTAAATAGTGACGTAAAGAACTCCCAGCCTAAAAACTCACGCTATTAGACAAAATATTTTTTGTTGTGTGAAAGCGTATATTTATTACAACTCTTTACTTGTATGTGTAGGACTTTTTCTTTAAACTTGGTGTTGTCAGTGCACTCATTAGTAAACTAATAGAGCGATCTGTCATGTTCAGAAATTTATATAGTGAATGCGATAATATAATGCGGTGGTTTGCGTGATTTGTACTTTTTACCGAAATATTATTGGCTTACAGAAGAGTTGCATATGTAAGTAAAGATTTTAGAGGGGCATGCATTTTTAGACTAGAACATCTATACATACCTATGAAATTTGCGTGTGTGTGTGTTTGCGTGCGTTGTGTGTGAGTGTATGCGTGTGTGTGAGTGTGTGTAGGTGTGGTGGTTTTCATAGTTTTTCTGCACTATCAAAGTCAATATTTTTCAACCACATTAGATAGGATCTAAGGTCTGTTTGAGGTCTGCGACATACGTTCTTTCTTTCCGCACCCTTTAAAAGCAAAAGACAGTAGCCCTAATTGCACTTATCTAAGATAAAAAAGGTAAAAGTTTTACTGCTTTGTTATTTACCCGGTAGATATTTATATATTATATAATAATTTAAACACTTCTTAAGTTAGACGAACAAATCTTCTAAATAATTAAATACTATCAAATTCGATCTCAACAGTGAAGCCAGCCTTATCCTGTAAGTCGATTTGTTTATCTTTTTATAAATATAGTTGAAATTTCATGAGAACTTTTTGAATACTTACCTGAATTTGGTAACTAAAAGTTTTTCGTAATTTATTCCTTTTAATAATTCATACCACAAGTATTCGGTTGAATTACGTATTTACATATTCATGCAGTATTATACTTTCAATTACTTAACTGATTTACAATAAATTATAATTTCAGAAACTATGACTTTGTTTGTCCTGGGACTTCATTTACGTTGCATGTTTAAGGTTCTCAGTTGTAGCACCATTGTACAACTAATAACTTAACCTAAGTACATTGTTTAGACCAACACCATACCAACTCTGAGTAGTTAGTAGTGTCTACTAATTCCGGATCTATGGCTGCAACCCTTTTATTTCCCACTGGTGGGCTCAGGTCTCTTCCTGGGGAAGGTATGGAGCTTAATCAGTCATGCTGCTCCCATGCGTGTTGGCGGAAAAACAGGTTAGTGGCTTACCAGTATGTCGAATGTTTTTAAACCCCAAATGGACTCCGACAAGGTAACGACTGCTATCTGTCGATAACAACCGGGGCCGACTGCTTAACGTGCCCTTCGAAGCACGGAAACGCACATGAAAAAACCACTATCGGTCAGAAACATCCAGTTACTGTCCGCGCCCGACGTTTAACTTGCGCGATCGCATGCGATCGACACAATCCGCTTTATACATCCAGTTCTATATAATATCCAAAATCAATTGCAACTCTACAAAAAGAAGAACTATACAAAATATAACTTCACTCCACACACAAATCTCGACATGTTCAAAGTGACGATTCAAGTAGTGCAAGTAGCGAGTGTATCGTAAACATTTTCTCCTCCAACTTAATTTAACGGGAATGTTAGGTGGCATGAATTGCTCGGTGCGATTCGCCACGACACGGGAGTTGCATTTAATCAAATGCGACACGCTTCAGGAGGTCCCCGAGTACATTTGTCCAACTGTACGTACTTGTATCGTATTGCGTTTGTGACACCTGGGTAATGCTATGATTGGCCACCCGTGTCATGTTTAAATGAAACTGATTTGAATTCGAGTATCTCGATGTGTGTCCATCCACTGTTCTAGACACATAAGTCTTAAAACAAAAGTAAAAACTTTTTTTGATATTGAAGAAAGCCCCTCACTAACAACCTTATTCTTCTAAATCAATTAACTTTATGTATACAATTTTATCGTAACGAACTTTGTCTATATTCCATATTTCTCTACAGGAAAATGTTGGACTAGGAAGCCTCTGTCTAGTTAAATTTCAAGATTCTGAATTAACATAATGCGGTAAATGATTTTAAGGTCTATAAATTGCCACTATTAATACATGTTGATCAAGTACTTTTATTATCTCACGATTTAGTGAAGTGTTTCAACTTTGACAACAGAATGACCATTTTTGACAAATATGCAAAGTTTCAAGAGCTGTAATTGACGCACAAAATTTGTTCAATAATTACGTTTAATAATTTGTTCAATAGTTACGCAAAAGCAAGGAGGATTCCAGAGCTCAATCGCGAACCCAAGTAAAATGCCTGAAATAACAGTATTTTAAGGTTCTCTCAACTATAGCCACTCTAAAAAGCAAGTAGCTACACTAATACCCAGAAATGTTACATAAAATCATATACATATAACTATATTTGACCAGGAAACAATACTTTACATTACAAGATGGCACGGGGTGGTGGCATGCCGTGAGTTCACCATTTTCATACACAGTTGGGCTAATTCTCCTTTGAATAACTAGTTTCGTGAACTACGAACTCTGAACTCATTAATCACGCGGCCATTGCATAGAACAAAGGTGAAGTTGGAAAAATAAGTACACGTCCGTGTATTACGCCGAGATTTCATTCGGGGCGAAAACGGACTGGCTACTTTTAGCGCAAAATCGCACGGCGTCTTATGCTTTGTAATTATATCAGTCATAATAGTCTGATGTTAGTTTACTACTAACTAATCTTTCTTTCATCTTCATAATTATGAATACTTCGCGTCATGCCAGCAACACTTGTGAAGTTAAATTATCTAAAGATATTTCATGCAAATAAATAACCAAACGAAATTTAAAGTTTAAATAAATAACGTATATAAGTAAAACCGTTTAAATTATTAACAACTTAATTTATGGAAAGTACCTACATAATAAACGATGAGACGTTTCAAGTATTTCAGCTCTTTGTTATGTCTTCATCGTAATTACCGTAATTAAAGCGCAAAATCGAGAACAAAATAATCGCATATCCCTGTTTGTAAGAAGCCCGTCTGTTTTTGCACTTATCCGAGCGGACGCGAGAACCAACAGAAAAGTTGGTTAACGTAGTTAGGGTGATTTTGCTCGATTTTTACCACATTTCGCCTGCGAATTGGGAGCGACGTAATTTATTTAGTGTTGTGTTTTTTTCTGGACAATAATACGGCGGACGGTGGATATTTTTTCCATTTTTGAGCTGTCACTGATAATGTTAATTTGTTTTATTTCGTTTTGAAAGTGAGTAAGATTTTTACTGTATTTTAGTATCACGATTAATATGTTGGTTTTCATTCGTTAGATGGGTCATATTATATTTTGGAGATGGAATTATAAAAGATCTCGCGTGGCAGATAAATAGATAGAAATAATATAAATGCCTTTGCAAACGAAAATTGTTGTAACCCATAAATTACACGTAGAGTTAGGACTCTAAAAAGAGATTACCATTCCAAAGTCATAACATAACTCTAAGCCACAATGGAGTCCGGAGATATTACAATGTTCAGTGAAACTGAGGATTCGTTAAATTTACGACTTACCTTCAAACGCAGTCGGGAGAGGAAATCATTAGCATTTTCTACAATGGGACGCGCTCTCAAGTTGTTAAGGATGCTGCTGCATCGACATAGTATATCGATAGATCAAGGATCGTAAATCAATCGATACTACAGCTTCGCTCCTCGGCGTACTTCAAACGACTGTTTATAATACATATTCCGCTGCTTATAAACGAAAGAGCCGCATTCAACATTGCAATTTTGTCGCGAGAGCACGCTGAAATTTTTTATTTAATTGTTTGCTTTTATTTGCAGTGCACTGAATTTTACAATTTTTTTAGATGCGCGAGAATGCCGACAGGGCTATGTATAAATTTGTGACTAAGATGCCAATGATTACGGGTGTCTTTGTTAAATATGAAACTATGAGTGACTCTGATTTATGGCCCTTTAGTTTATAACCAACGATGTGTCAAGCTGATAGTTTATACGCTACAAAAACTGTGGTCTGAAGTCTGTATTGAAGAACACCATGTTATTGCGTATACTATCAATGATTGATTGTTATGAATCAATCATCCTCCAATCCTCTTTACTAATTAAAATATATATACAACAAATTCCAAAGACGCAATGAAGTTTAAATCGGACAAGAAGGCTTGTAGAATTTAGGACAATTCGAGCCAAAGACAAATAGGCAGCAGGTAGGGTAATCCCAGGATCAGGGCCGCGTCAGCCTTCATCCTGCAAATAATTGCACTGTTGCGCAAACAACAACCTGTTGCTGCTGAGATATTGCTCGGTTCATTTAGTTTCTATGCTTTTTGTGGCGGATTATATATTGCTGTACGTCACAATGTTGAGCTTTCCGATTTGAATCTGATTTTTCCGATCAACCCCAGAAATTGTAATGTTTATATGTATGTGGGAATCGTGCCAAGTAGGCAAATAACTTTAGTATAAATTTGTTTTTTCTTATACTATACTCTCTTGCTGCATGAAGGCTAACGCAGCGCATAATTATTAATTGAAATCGAAGTGAGTAATTTTTAATACTCATAATGTACCAATATTATATTTTATATTACGTGTGAGTAATTATGAACTTATATGAAATTATGACGCGAAAATATCGTTATCACTAGCCTCGTTAATGGTATTGAGTTTAATGTTGCTACTTCACTTCAAACGTTATAAAGTATACTTATTTATAAAAACGTTGATCTTTTTGTAAACATTTGTAAAGATTAAAAACCAAATAATCAGTAATTACTAGTAATTACTAGTACTAATCAGTAATTACTGCGATCAACAGAAAATCTTTTATCTTCCAGATTAAAAATGGGCACCCCTCCACTAAACAAGATTATTTTGATGTGTGAAAGCATAAAATTGCAAATAGTTACTAGGCTATTTGAGAAAAAATCAGACTTGTTCGGGCACTCAGAGGTCAACTAATCGGGCGATCTTTCATAATCAGAACATAGTGGAGGGTGCACGAATTATACTTCCCCACTAGAAACGTACTTTTATGCACTGGTTGATCAATATATCCGGTAGTTTCGGTTTATACTACAATATCTGGAGCCGGAGTAAAAAATACTGAGCCAACGCGGTATTTTTAACTAATAAAATGTTTGTCTAACCTCAATCATCCGAACTACATAAGTCCCGAATCCTTTCTTCAGATTTCAATAAAATTTCGGCAATATCACTTAATGTTGTAAAGTTCTTAAAAATCTTTGGAACCGTTTCCAAAATTCATAGGTATATTGCTCGTTTAAAGATTATTTAGATAGGTTAGATATTTACATAAAAATCTAAATCAAATCTCCGGAACATCGAAATAATATTTCTTTATAAAAGGGCACATGTGCGGGTAAAGGCTGTGGAGGGGCGTGCAGTTTTAGACTAGAACATCTACTCTACACGTATTTGTTTTATAATATAATACCTGGTAATATAGCGGATGCCCACACCAAGGACTCCTATCACATCCAAACCCTTCTCTCATACTAATATACCATTTAAGATTTCAAACAGTTAAAAACAACATCAAATTTAATTAAATCCAGAGTTTATCGATATTGATACGTGGTTAGAACCACCCTATCTCTGCCCCATGCATGCCGTAATTGCGCGGCCACATTTCGGGGGTAAAACACATAAATTACATCTTTTATTCGTTCGATTGTGCGCGTTATTGCTATCATTAACCTACCCTTCCGGCATATTGAAACATTCGCCTCGATATTATTAACGTCACTAAATTATTCCATATACGAAATTAGGATTAATCCCTAATGTCCCAGAAATTGATATTTGACCGAAATTATTTCGGACCGACGCTTTGTAATTAAGTAAATTCGTAAATCACTTAATAAATACAAATCTGGAATAGATATGACAATGCATCTGGTATAATATGGTCTACCGTGCATGGACGTCTGTAATGAGATTGGGACTTCCCATATCGAAAGTTTTTGTGTTACTGCCACTTAGAACTTTGTTGTTTAATTTAAATTAATGCAGCCTTACTATAACATTCACAGTCTATCTTAGTCTACTTTTACTGTTAAATACTTCTATTATAATTTGACAAGAGTGATACCGCTTAGGACCGACCTAGAAGAAGAAGAACAAGAATCTATCATTAATTTATTTGATTTTTTTACTCTTTAAACGTAAAAAAAGCATACATGTATACATATCTTCCAGTTTAAAAATGCACGCCCCTCCACTAAAGAAAATTATTTTAATGTGTGAAAGCGTATATTTATTACAACTCTTTACTATTATGTGTAGGCTATTTTTGCTATTAATGCACGAATTGTATAACACGGTTTACGTTATTTTTTAACTTCAAAATATTGGTTTATGAAAAGTTGCATGTGTGGGTAAACTTTGGAGAGGCGTGCTTTTTGAGACTAGAACATCCATATAAATCTTTTATTTAGATATAACAATGGTCCTAAATCGGGTTATACTAATAATGGTCCATGTAGAATAGAATCTAAATCAATTAGCCTAAACAAATGCACAAACAACGGAAGGACTGCTGAAAATAACTTACAAACGTTCACATACATAGTCAAATTACTAATGAGAAATAGGTCAATGACTTTGGTGTCAGTACTTTTCCTGAGAAAAACTTCACAACGTTTACTATATGAAGGCAAAATTGACCAATGACTTTAGTGACACATTTTTTCTGAACAGAATGTTTAAACACATTGTCGTTTAAAATATGAGCGAGAAGTTGACTAATGGCTTTAGTGACAGTACTTTTTTAGAAATCAATTCGTCCCATACGACACATAAAATATGAGACTAACTTAAGATTTTTTTCTATGGGAGGCAGCAAACGAGCATGCAGTCCACCTGATGGTAAGTGGCTACTGCCGCCTACTGTAATCAACCCAAGACAAGATTAAAGTTCTTTCTTAGGTCGACCACAAATGCGTTGCTTCCTCTGAGGACTAAGTTTGAACGAATCAGTTAAGTATGTCTCCCTGACCACACTTTTCGAACCAGAACACAGCAGCAAGAACACTGCTGTTATAAGGCAGAAATAGGTGCGGCGGTGGGGCCTATAACCGTAAGTCGTTCTACCACCATCAAATATGAACTTATTCATTTATTATTATAATAACTTTAAGATAGGTATAATTTATCGCTGTGTGTTTAATAATAACGACTCTCGGTGTAATTAAGCAAACAAACGAGCGTGATGCCAGCACTAAGCTTACGCCAGGAAGGACGAGAGCATTAATTAGTCTAAGTCTAAGTGCAGCACTAATTACAAACTCAGCTTGCGACGCTGTTTGGGCAGTTACATGAAATGGTTTGAAGAATACTAATGGTTGCACAGATTTAGGAGGAACACGAAACGCGTGAATAGGATCTGCAGACTCAGCCATATTACAAACGTTTCTTTTCTATTCTATTCTACGACCGTTATCGTCTTAGCCTTAGGAAGCGTTCCGAAACATAGAAAGCGTTAGCGATTGATAAAAGTGTGACTTGGCTAGCATTTTGTACGGGATGTGGCGATCGCAACCTTATAATAGATAACATTATATTCTATTAGATTGAACGAATAGAGAACTTGTAAACAACGAGTTTTCTATTTCTTTGTTTAGACCACGTGAAAAAACGATTCACGTCACTAACTCCATACATTTAAATTCTATTCTCAATCTATCACGATCGTGGATAGTAAATTTGGCTTGGCGGGTTGGTTTTAGCCAGACGCTTTCTATATTTGCTTTGATTAAATTAGGAGGTCGTCGATGTGTGGTATAGTGATGTGACTCCTGATGATGAATTGTTCGTTTATTATTCATTAATGGTGAGTTTATGAAGAATGATAAAGACTATTTACAATTGCCAAAAAACACTGTCCAAAAAAAGGATTTTAAAAGTGCCGAAATGTATGAACATTTATATCTAATTTGATAATATAATTATTTATTTTAATACTAAACCGCATAAATCAAACAAAGCATTAACATTTTGTGCAGCTTCATAATTGACACCATCTTCATGTGCCGGAACCAGTTCTTTTCCAATCGTATTTAATTATAAAATACTATTAGACCCGGCGCACTTCGTATCACCTCAGAATTTTTCTGTCCCTTTCCCCGTCCCCCCGTCTATTGTAACCTAACCTGACTACCGCTATATTTAGTTGCGCTGCCACTGTCATTCAGTTTCTATTTTTAACGTGTGCTTGTAAAATAGCGCCTGTTAATAAACAAATAATTTGCAATCAAAATATATTGCGACTAAAATATTTTTTCAATTAAAAGTGTCCGTAAATGTCTTTTTTAATATCTCTAAAAATATGTGTACAAAGTTTCATCATAAGCGGTAGTCGTTTTGGCATGATTGCTTAACAAACAAACTTATACTCCCATTATTAGTAGGGATTAGAAAACACTGGTCGAGTATCCTTTGAAGTTTTTCGCCCCCCTCAATAAAATTTCATGAAATACTCACAGCGAACCAGCAAGGACACTGGGTTGCTGGTGCCTTTCCCCTCGCTGTTGGCAGCCATACAAGTGTAGTCTCCAGCCGCCGCTCGCGTCACACTCTGCAGGACCAGGCTTTGGGCGCTCAGAATCACGCCAGCGCCTTCGTTGTGGAAGATTTCGGTATTCTGTTGGTTATAAAGGTTTGTTATTTCATGCAAGGGTTTTTTTATAACATAGAGGTATCACACATATCAAAACACAGTAGAAGGTGGTAGGACCTTTTACGGTTCGCCACACCAAATTCTGCCTTATAACAGCAGTGTTCTTGCTGCTGTGTTATAATTTGTTGGATTGTGGTCAGGGAGACATACTTAACCGAGGCGTTCCAACGTGGACTGCATGCTCGTTTGCTACCTGTCAGTTATTAAAAAAAGGGCACGAGTCCACCTGGCGGTATGTGATCCCAGCCGCCTATGGTCACCTGTAATGAACCCAAGACAGGATCGAAGTATCTTAGGTTGAGTATAAACAAGTAGCTCCTGAGGAAAGTTA
>DWNJ01000795.1:0-13811 GCA_018250275.1 Udranomia eurus
ACTTTCACTACACAGCCATGGTACATGTACAGAAATTACCCTGGAGAGTGAGTTATTAACCCTCCATTGTTGTGTTTTAGGGGTTAATGATGGGGATGGATTATACGGACGATATGAGTAATGTTACAAGCCTATGGAAGATTTTTGACGTCATCTGCGAACAATAAACATGATCAACTGTTACTGCCCCTTTGTTGAACGCGAAAACCTTTTTATAATATATTGTAGGAATAGAAAACGATCTACTTAAGCCAATTAAGTGGCCACTGTTATTCAAAATGTACTTAAGCTAAATTTAATGGTCACTACCACCCAACAATATCTATCCTGCTGTTCTAGGAACCTGTCTATGTCACTCTTCATGAGCTTCAAATGAACTTAATTTTTTTAAATACTAGTTATCCTGTTGACCCCTTCAGCTTAGCTCAAATACTCAGTTAGGAGTGATGTCACGTTAATAGTGCAATGGGGAAGTGAGAATCCAACCCACAATCTTTCGATCGTAAGTCCGATACCCTATTCATTGGCCTATTACCGCTAATTCATTTTTAATGAGTCTGTAATCAAATCAAAACACATAATTTATTATTAAATTAGGTTATTACAGTGGCACAGAAAAGGATGTAGAGTATTTCTTTATAATTAGGTACTGTTCCCGGGCGATCGTTAAATAAAACGCGATTTAAGTCGTGCTTAAAAGGTATTTCTTAATACATGTGATACATATTTAACATGCGTAATATATACCGTACCTTCAGCCTCGAAGGACGTATGCACACGCAAGCATTAAAGGTTCTGTTGATTTCAAACACATTAACTAAGTACGAGTTTGTTATGTTGGCATAGGTACATACACCGTACATAGGTACTCCGATGAAGGTTTGGAAATAGAAATAGAAAGGAAACCGTGTTTAATGAAGCCATTTATTAGATTTCTTTCAAACTCCTCAAGTGGAAGTTTAATTAGACTCACTCAATAACTAATTCCCCGACTCTGATTTCAACGTCAACTTTATTTGGGTCATTATACTTGATCCAATTAATTTTTGGCGTTATCAGAAGAATTAATTGATGTCAAATCAATGTCAAATCAGAGGTGTCTGAATCAACGGTGCCATAGGAATAATGAATTAATCGTGCTTAGAAAGTTAAGGCCATTACTTTTTTTTATAATACTGAAGTAGCAAATGCGGTTGAGGTCCACCCGATGGTAATTGGTCACTGCCGGTCATGGATACCGCTAATGAACCCAAGACAAGATCCTTATTCACTAGATCGACCACACATGCTACCTCTGAGCACTGATTTGGAACGCCTCGGTTAAGTGTGTCTTCCTTATCACATCCTTCACAGCAGCAAGAGTACTGCTGTTATAAGGCAGAAATCAGTGTGGCGGTGGGGCCTCTGGAGGGAAACTATATAATTTTCTACCACCTTTATACGTAGTACCTTAGTAGTAAGGAAGTTGACAAGTCATACAATTCGTGCATTCGCTATACAAATTTCTAAACATGACAAATCGCCCTATTAGATGACGCCCTAGGAAATTTGTATAATTATTTGTTGTGTTTGGCCAAGACTCGGCCGGACCCGATCACGCTGCCTGCACTGGCCCCGGTCGTGATGCCCCAAGTTGTATGATATGATATATACATTTTTATAGTATTTTTTTTTTCAATTTTCTATTACCATATTGTTTATTTTATTGTCGTTTGTTATACGTATACACCGTTTCCTACATCAACTATTGATGACTGGCAGAAAAATTATTAATAAAAAAAAATGTAAAACTTCCTCGAGTCAAGGAAAGAGAAAAAATGATGACGTAAGAACAAGAATTGCGTAGAACCCACATAAATTGACATTTGCGTACCTACGATCTTATTTCGTTTCCGAATTTATTTTCCTGCGCAAGAAAATTTGGGAATCGCTATTCAAGAATCGTTTACCGAAACGAAAAATCCTATTAGCTGAACGTTTCAGTGCACATAATAATAAATTTACCTTATACTTGTATAATTGACGTTTTAGAACGACTCCGGGGGGACCACCGCCACACCTTATCTGCTTTATAATAGCAGTGTTCTTGCTGCTGTGTTCTGGTTTGAGGTCAGTAGAAATACTGTACTACTGGCTGTAGTCAGGTGTTTATTTGTTGGTGCTTTAACATAATACGCAACATCTACTACACTTCTGAAGAAATATAATACTATATATTAGGTAGCCAATAGTTAGTAATAACCGTTTTAGTTGGCACTGTACAATGCCTTTGATGCCTACTGTACATCAATAGACTAAAAAGGAACTTTTTCGCTACACAAAAGCTATTTTTGTCACAAATTGGATCGTAGAAAATAAAGAAAAAATCTCGGAAAACTTTCACGTACCCAGGACGTATTTCAGTTATAGTTTCAAAATGTTGCCGAACCTCTAACTTTTAATGAAACACAATGAACAACAATGTCTAGGTACGTTATCTAGAAACTTTTTCGTATTTCATATAACAATAAAGGTCCTGCAGATTTATTTAATTTTGAAATAAAAAAATACTTTGGTTTCAATGTTTGACTTGAAACTAAAATTATAGTTTGTTATAATTACAAATGTCTCCGGTATTGTTGGCCTTAATTAAGCTCTTAGGCCTTACATTCACACCTACTTTAAGGTTTTCTACATCGCAAATAGTGGTTGTGAACCCAGACAGCAAACGACAGCAGTCAAAAATAATACCTATTTTTGGTGAGCTGGTCACTAAATATGAATATATTTTTACCGCGTTCCGAATTAAAGTTGTTACGTAGATAGTTCAAACAAGGATATATGTATCGTGGATACTTTTCCATATTTATAGATAATTTGAAATTTTCGAACTCAAATAGCTGTAAAATATTGCCAATACGCGTTTTATTACCCTCTTCTGGGATCGGAATTTTTCTAATGCGCCGTTGTGGATTTTCAGAGGAACGGTAATGAAAAAATTTAAGATCTCCGAATATAAATGTGGAAACAGATTTGAATAAGAAATATATACATAAGTATATTGTTGTGTTTTAAAAAAAAATCGTAATCTAATCTATACATATAATACTCTGTAAGTAATTGCTGTCTGTACATGGAACTCAAAAAAATTACGGGGACGGGTACTAATAACCAAATAATAATCACAGGGATTATTGTCAATAAAAAAATCTTTAATAGCTATCCATTCATATAAAATGTAAATTAAAAAAATAATATAAAATGAAAAAAAGGTAATTGACAGCTCACGTAATGTTGACGACAAAGGCAAATGTTTAACTGAAACGTCAGTAAAATACTTGATTGTTAAATTTATATTCATTGTCCTAATATTTTTTCTTAATAATTAATTTTTAAATCCTGCTCGTCCATTGACTGTTCGGCGGAATTAAGTTCGCGGAATCAGCTAGTTATATCATGAAAACAGTACATAGGCTACAAGCTACAATACCTAATTACGTACTAATACTATACGTCTAAGTATGCATTAGCAAATTAAATAAACTCTCAGCATAGTGAAGTCAATATATTTACTTAAAAATACTTAAAGTTAGTAAAATACTATGAAAATATACTATTTTAACACATGACCAGTCCAGAGTTATTTCACATGTCTGCCACATCGTGCGGCGCCATCGATTTGACGTTCCCCATCACGTACTTTGCACAAAGCGAATAATCAGTTATATCGTTAGCCATTATCCTCAACGGTGCAAGCAGGTGTGGCGATCATTGGTTACACAGCTTTTATGATTGGAATGCTGCTATGGGATAAAATAACGATCAAGTATAAAACAACTTTATACTTATTTTTATACTATAACGCCTTATGAGCTACTGCTGTGCTTAGATTTTCCAAAAATAAGCAATGAAAGGATGGTCACAATTCCCAAAATGTCTAGTATTCTTGAATAACACGCCTTAAAAACTCGTTAAATCCTTCGTTTTTTGGTTCCAAAGAGTGTCTAGGGAAATCATTATGCTCTCAAAAATACCATGTCAGTCCCTAATCTTTGAAGCAAAAGAATCAAAGAATCAACATACATTTAAAAATCGGCGTTTCTTTGATACTGAATATTCATTATATTTGAATAATGTGGGATACGGTGTAAATTATTTATACACATACACATATATTACTAACATAACGGAGGAAAGATAAAGATTTCCTTCTAATGAACGATGCTCACGTAACAATTTGAACATCCATTATCTAGACTAAAATAATATCACAAAAAACTCCGAAATGTACGGAGAATTTTTTGGATTTTATGAAACAATGAACTTGTATCTGGGGAAATCATTACTCTCTCAAACAAGTAAATACCGTCGCAACAGTGTAATGTAGAAAAGTAATGAATATATTCGTACATATTACGCTTGCTTCAATTTATATGTAAGATAAGATAAATATAGATAATCTATGTCTCCTGAATATACGTTATTTTTTTTAAATGCCGTATTATGATCAAGTTGAAAACTATGTATGTTTTTGTAATGGTAGCGTAGGTGGCGGTCCCTCTTCCTGGGACATTACATACAGGTCCGTTATTACAAAAACACACGAGCACTTTTAAAGGTAGACAGAGTATGCTTGTAGCGTTCCCCGATAAGTGTCTGTCTGTGATTTCAAGAGAACTAGATTTTTTCAAGTGCAGTGTGTTAATTTTAGGATATTAATACCTGAACAACTTTTGTTTCTAATTTTTTTCTGTCGTTTATACGGCAGGTTAATTTTATACAAAATATGTAAGGAATAAAATACTTAGCAACGCCATCTACTGGGTCAAAGTATAAGTAACCATCTAGGGAGTCATTTTTGTCCATTAAGGGGTAGAAATAGGGGTGCATGTATTGTTTTTTGAGGAATCGCCCTAGATTTTATTGTTTATTTTAGTTTACTTTTTAAAGCCGCAAAGTCAAAAACTTAAAAAATATAGAAACTCTGTAACCAAACCAGGTATAACAACTCATTAATTACGCGCCTCCCGCCTTTGTGACATACTACACCGGTACATTAAAGTTCGAAAAGCAACCATGTTACTCTAGTATACAAAAACAAAATGTTCTTTGTTTTTAATGCTTCTGCGATATTTTTCAATAAGTTATGTTATCGGGCAAGGAGTACGATTTTATCGATGTAAAATTAGAAGTACGAAAAAATATTACTTTGTACTTACATTTTTTCTACGAAATTTGTAATGAACTATGAAACCAGGCGAGGAGTACGATTCGATCGATGTAAAAATCAAGATCGTTTCACAAAAGCCTTGATAAGGCTTTGCTACGCCTTTCACAATTTCAACGTGAACAAGCGGTTCGTGGCTGTGAGGGGAGATAAGGGATTAGGTGCCCTAATTGGTTAAAGTGGATAAAAAACAGATACATACCTACTCCCTGGGGAAAAGGATATAATAATGTATAACTCTAAACAAAGAAACGTTACAGCTTCGTAAAGCAGATAATCTGTCTAGTTTCTGTGTTTATTTATATATATAAAAATTAACACAATTCTCTATCTAATCTATGAATTATTTGTTTCTCTTTTCATATATTTGTTGTAATGTTGTACAGTTTATTACTATATAATCAGCAATGAGAAAATTTTGAAATATACGACAAATTCGTTTTAAACTAGATATAAAAAATTGTATTTACAAGCTTTTATCTAACTTATTTATAAATTGTTAATGTTTTATAAAACTTATATACCTACTAAAGTTCAACCCACGACCCCTCGAACCCACCAAAACCTGACGGTGTCCAGCACACCACTATTGGACGGAGCCGCGGGTATACCCAGGCATCAACGATACCGCGACTCTGTCCGTGGCGTCCGGCCAACAACTGGGTTCAACGTGCCTACGTTGAAGTAACAGAACACTTATTGACACAGTGTCATACCCGTTACAAATTTTCATTTGAACACCCTAATAGATTTATTGTTTTATTTATTACTTTGATAACTTTCATACTGAATTAAACCTATCGTTACGTACATTAAAGTTCTTAAAACCATATATGGACAGTGCATGCACACTGCAGTCAAAGTTAAATAATGTTCCCTAAAAGTTCAGCTTGGGTGGCACAAAAATTGACCAATCGGGCAAGGCCCTATGTCTCCTATATAGAGAACGAATGGAAGCGTTCATATTCTCTGCTCATCACGGTTCCCATCTAAATTGCATAGGAAACTCAATTAAGGAGACGAGTATTGGACTTTTTTTGATGGTGTCCAAATACATATGTCTCATTCAAAGTGTGTAAAGCCACTTTGACCCACTGATACACTTCTTCTTTCTTTCTGGATCATTTGTAGAAAAGCATGTTCCAAGAGGGAGGCAGAGTCTTGGACAGTGGTCGCAAGAGGCCCGCTAATAGTTAACAGTATCAGAAAAATATTTGAGTTCAATCGAAATCTGAATCCGTTATTCTACTTACTAAATTATAAATCGTCTTTATTTAAACAAAATAAATAATTCTTCCAATGCTTATTTATATACAGTATATTATAGTATAAGATAATTTAAAGAACTGCCATTTCTTAATTTAGGTATTTATTTTATTGTAAAGCATTATTGTTGTCGACTGAAAAATTGTATTTTGTTTCAAAACTTCAAATCTTATACCAGCATTACTGTTTTCTAATATGTGAAACAAGATTTGAGCAAAATACAAATAAAAGTAGAAAAACAGACATATATGGAACCACAATTGAAACAAAGCAGAAAACCAAATATAGCCAATACAAATAATACTATTAACTATAATTACTCCCTCGAGCAAGATCCTTTATAAATGTTCGATGATAATGATACCACGTTAAGGGTCTTACAAGAAAAGTTATTTCAAACCGATCATGATGAATTAATCATGGAAAATATATAAAACCAATAGCCGATAAAGTGCCGTCAGTCTGTCCCTAAATTAGTCCCGACTGATAAAATATTCACAGAACAAACGCCAGTGAATATTTATGGTCACGGTCAATGTTTTTAACTAGCTTAACTAGCGAAATATTTTTTAATTAATTTATGTAAAAACTGCTGTAGAAAATTATAAAAAGCTCCATATTTGATGGAAGGTATCAGGGATAGTCTAAGCACCTAATAGGTACTAATAATTCTTGGATTTTTCAGCGAAATGGTTACTTTTATGATACAAAATATCTCAGACAAAAACCACCACCACCTCGTTATATAAAGGATTAGTTATATTAAGGAAAGGAGTAAGTAAGTAAAGGAAGGATAATAGCTATACCATTTTCATCAACGCAACAATATACAACATTCGTAGATTCTAGATGGAATACGATAGTATAAATCTACCTTAAGATGATCTCAAGGAGTTAATCTTAGTTTACGTTGAGAGTGAATTAAGCTACGAGTAGTAGGTACAGTTAATTCTCGTCAGTTACGTCAGAGGTTAGAACCTAACGATTATTTAGAACATGTCATTTTAAATAATATACTTTATGAAATATGCATAATAGATATTTTTGTCTCACACTAAAATTACTGAGCCTGATCTTTAAGCTCAGACCTGTCCCTGCATTTATTGGTAATTTAATCGGGCGATCTGTCATGTTCAGAAATTTATATAGCGAATGCAAGAATTGTATGACTTGTCAACTTACTTCCGTACTACTTGGTCAACAAAACTGGCAGTTTGCGGCATTTGTACTTTTTATCGAAATATTATTGGTTTAATAAAAGTTGCATGTGTGGGTAAAGGCCTAGGAGGAGCGTGCATTTTTAGACTAGAAGATCTACACGAGTATGTTGACAAAATCTTAACCATACTCATTCCCGTACTCCATTACTCATTATATTTCGGTGTACCGGTATGACATTATTACCAATTAGTTAATATTCACATTATTCTTTTACTAAACATTCAGCCACATTTTGAGACCTTCAATTATTACTTAGAATAACACTTTGTATACATTTTCTACACTAAATACTAAATGTATATAAGAGCGGCCGATTGTGTTTTGCGCGAGATAATGATTAATGTTTGATGAGAAAAATGGTTGTGAAGGAATTAAATCTATATTTATCTTTAAAACTTTTCTTTAACTAGCCTAGACTTAAGACTCACCCTTGAAATAAAAGACAGAATATCTTTTCTATCTTATTATTCTCTTCTAGACAAGAAAATTTCATATCAAATTACGATCGCAGTTTGTAAATTATGTTAACTAATTTTAAAAGTGAAATAAACATTAAATTAAATCTTTATCAATTTTGACATCGTTTCATTGTTTAAACTGTTGTCCACAATTTATTTTACAGTACTCTAGTTGTCGTAGTTAATTCGTAATTTAACTGTAATTAGTGACAAAATTATCAAAAAGTCCGCAACCTTAACATAATTTATTAAGACCCAAGCCTATCGAAGATTGAGGGTAGTAGAGCTGATTAATAGTGATAGGAGAATTAGTGTGCGCAGAAATTTGGGAGTCGTAGTTAATCACCATTTACGGATCGTTAACGAGATCTAAGGTGGCTGAGACGTTTTCCTTAATTATAAGCTAGCATACTTTATACAATAAAATTTCATTGTATCTATACATGTAAATAAAATTAAAGTGTTCGTCTGTGATTTCAAAATGCAGTGTGTTATTTTTACGATACGAGTACTTACTCACCATTTTTGACCCGGGGAAAACCTTTCAAAGGTACCCGATACCGTGGAAGCGATACCGGGTTATATCCGATTCGTACCTATTAAAAACCCCTCGGTGACCTCCTGTACTTTGTGGGCCCCAACCAAGAACTCCGACGGATTGTTGTATCAGGCACATCTCTTAGGAGACTGTGGAGCATTTATTTATTACCTAATATGCATTAGTTAAGTTTCATGTTCATTTGGTACAGTTAAGTGGATGTATTCTCGTATGAAGCAAGTCGCTTATAACATTTGCAGGCAAAGTGCATTAAAAATACATTTGTTACAACTCGGTAGAGGTGGAATTTGAATTGCATAGCAAATAACTTTACACTATATAATATTTCATCGTTATTCTTGTCTTACTCGTCTCCCGTTTCATATTATAATAACAATTCTGTCACAGTCCAACTTCTTTGTGTAGGTACACAAAGCGTGTCAGCTTTGAAATGTCAGTGGTTTCCGATTTCAATGTTTAAATAATGGACAAGACGATTTATATTAATTTAAATTTCGATTACTCCAAAATGCAAAAGATTGTTTCGGGCATTTCCAGTCAAAAAGGAAACGTACTAGTTTTAATACAGTGAGTAGTTTTTATAAATCCTCTTTTATTGATCAACATATGTTCCTTTGCTGGATACGGGTTTTGTATCATACCAAAAAGGTCTTGGTTAGACTTCTGGCTGATGTAATCCGGATTAGAACCTGTGCTCACTACTGTTTATTATTTCAGTCACGCGAATGTAGTTGGACGCCACATACGTACATTTTCGAGTAAGGTCAGAGTTCATTTTCATATGAGATTACTCCGCTGAATGCGGACCGCTCGAATGTGGTCAGAGGTTCATTAAATAAGTTGCGATTCGTGTTCCAAAATATATTTGGTTACAGACTTATCGCTCATTTCTTTGTGAAACTACGTAGATTTTTTACAATGGATTCTTTAATCATTGTATCGAATAAAAATTATTTCTAATCAATTTTATTTAATTTGGTAATGTTATGTATTGAAAATAAATTATATTAAATGTAATAATTAATCGCATTACCAAAAAGCAGCAGAAACGAGACATAGAGACCAAAATACGCCGTTGCCGTGTTAGACGGTCAAAAGAAAATTTAAGAAGCCATACAGTAAATAAGGAGCGTACCTACAGCTAAATTATACAGAGGTCCCGAATAACCATGGTTATTAACACACAATCCTGCTACGGTCGAGCCAATCTCACCTAAATCTTGTATTAAAGGCGTCATTTTAACGCTGGCAAAATTAAATGTCAGTCAGGTCAGGTAATTTAATTGGCTGTGGGTAGCTGAAACATGGCATGGTTTAACGTTTAGTATTGTCTGTTTCTGTACCAGAGACTTCATATAACTGGCACAATGTGTCATTGATAGTACAGTTTATGTTCAGAGGTAAATTCAAAAGGGACTTTACACATTTTGACGTGCAGTTAGGGACTGGCGGTAAAGTCAAGTAATCTGCTCATAATTGTACTAAATAAACTTTTTATTGACCCATTGGAGAATCCGCATCAAAAGTTTAATTTTTGATATATTTATCAATACTCAGAGATCGCCAAGCGGTCGACAAAAATCGACTGTATATCATAGAATTATCAGTTGTAATATATCTGTACTTTTATATCTATAGAATAATTAAAGATATTTTTTGACTACACAAAATGACAATGATTGACATTACCGATGCAAACATCACTCTCGATTCAGTATTCAAATGACGTTCCGTGTATAACAGATGTGTAAGGTATAGTTGTATGTGTAATGGTTTCTTTTACTAATTTAATGTATTATTATATAAAATATTCACTTTATGCACTTCTTCTCCGTGTAAACTTCGACTGTGCGACTTCGATAAATTTCATACTCCCCCGTCCGTGTAATTGTCGTAAAAGCCTTACCAAAGTTTTTGCTTCATGTATTAATATTATTATCAATATTACTCAATATTATTATTATGTGTAATATAATGAAATGAAATATAATATGATGATAATAACGAGCTTCGAGGAATAGACTTGATGTTGGAGGAGAAAAACCTTTAAAGCAATACATTTTATTAGTTACGAGAGATCGTTCTCTGAATAGAGCGAATAGACAGTAATGGCCGACCCTAATCATTCTAAGTATTAAAGAACCTTATCGACTATCGTATCAAGTATCTAATCTATAGCTTGATGTAATTATTTTGCGAGTAAGTATAATAAAGCTTTAGCAAATAATTCGTGACAACAAAATATATAAAGTAAGTAAATATTTACTTTGTTAAAATAATAAACAACAAAATCAATATCCAAATATTGATTTTCATATTGTGATTAAATAACAAATCATAGTTTATTATAAGTCCTGCCTATTGGTGTGCAAATATTTGTTGTAGCCATTATCATATTATAATTTGCATTTAATATTTTAGTTTTTAGAACATATGTTATGTACGCTTTGTACCAAACTCCGCTTAAATGATTTTGTGAACATTTGATGAACGTAAATACGTAAACAAAACGATAATAAAATGGGATTCACAATAATTTAAAATAAACATCTGCACTTAATTCCTTTTAGAGCCACTGTTCATTAGTATAACATCATTTGCATATCATATGCATCATTAATTTTGTCCTCCGAAGTTATTTTAAGCTGAACCGTTTATGAGCAAGAAGTGAACTCATGGTCGTGCCCTGAAGGTAATCCAGTAGAAATTGCTCTACAATGGTTTATTCTGCGGACGCCGACTTTATATCAACGATCTTGACCTTCAGCGTTATTCAAGCGGAGTCGTTAAATGAATCGTTTGGCCTTTTGCACTATGTAGGTCGCCTCGCTTTTGGGAAACGTCTCAAAGCCAAGGTCCACTTGATACTGAACGAGAAAAGTTTGAGATCATATGGAACAAATGGACGTATAGGAATGGTTTAGCGTTTTAAAACTCAATGCTACATTAGTTTTCACTTGCGGTTTTTCATCTTTTCCATAATAAAGTATACCAAGCATACCAGGTAGATTGCATCTTCTACCTCGATGTTACAAAAAACCTTATTATGTTTACACTGCTGTTTTGCCATGCGAAAAATACAAACCAACAAAGTTTTAATGAACATTACAAATATTATGCACATTGTTCGTCGGACAGAGCAAATGTATAATGAGCCACATGGTTAACCGCGCCACACGGCTGTACATTTTAAAATAAAATATTATTTTTGAAATTATTAAGCCGTATTCTGTTTTACGTTAATAGCTTTATATCAACCTCAATACACTGCATCATTTAATATTTATATAATTAACAAAACCCAAGGCGTTAATGGACAGAAATTTGTGGATTCGCTTACATGTAATTAAATTTATAAGTTTCTTAATGTCCAGCCCAGTCGAGCGCCGCTACGAGTAACGAGTTTCTTTTTTGTATGCCTTGGATGTAGCAAACGAGCATGCAGCCCACCTGATGGTAAGCGCTCACTGCCGCCCATGGACATCTGTAATCAACCCAAGGCAGAATCGAAGTTATTTCTTAGGTCGACCACAAATGCGTTGCTATCCCTGAGGACTAAGTTGGAACGCCTCGGTTAAGTATATCCCCATATAAAGGATAAAGGAAAGGAAATGGACAGGATGTCTGCTACAAGAGAGATACGTCGACCAATCAGTCCCGATTGTTGTCGATAGATACAGCCGTTGGAAATTCAACGTTTGACAATATTTGTTAGATTGCTTGGCTAGCAGATTGGTTGGTTAACCGCTAACTCCGCATTGGAACAGCGTGGTTAAGTGGACTTCAGGCCTAATTTCAAATGAAATGTTTTCCGAGCAGAGAAATGTAAAGTGGGTCATACTCGTATTTTTATAGGAATAAGATGCTCATTTGCAGTACAGGTTCGAAAGTAATTCTCACAACATTAACATGTTATCCCTTTTAAGTGAAAGATGATGTCTAAGACTTAAATATGACCGATTGGTATGTAAAATAAGGCCCTATATATTATTATATAAATAACCCACTATTTATACTTTGTGTCTGTAGTGTAAACGATGTTGCAAATCGGTTCCAAAGAAGTTAGAGTAACCGTGTTCTTGCTACCGAGTTCTGGTTTAAAGAGTAAGGGAGGGGAGACCTTTAATCGAGGCATCCCAACTTGTTCTCAGAAGTAGTATAGCACTTGTAATCCGCCAGAGAAAGAACTTCGATCCTATTTTGGGTTCATTACAGATGGGCGGCAGTAAACACTCAGCATGAGTTATTTGCCACCTCAACGTTATAAAGATGGACCTTAAAGAGGAACAGATTTTCACCAACACAAACTTTCTCTCACAAAACAGTTTCTGTTTCTGAAAATACTGAAATAGGCCAAAATGTAATAGGTGTTTAAATATTTTGGGGTTACATTACATTACATTAATTGTCAAATAATAAGGTAATGGTTACATAAAAAAATCATATAAAGTTCAAGAAGGAAAAACCACAATTAATTCGTCCGTCGTGCATGCTCGCATATAAATAGACACTGCTGTTAGAGTCTTACACATTGTTGTGTGTGGCTTCGAATAGTGACAACTTATTTCCTAAAAAAAATCATGAAGCTCTTCAACTTGCTTGTGTTGGTTTGTGTCATTGTTGCGATGCTGGGCGGCTCTCACGCCAACCCCAGGGGCGCTGGTGGCGCTATCAAGAAGGGAGGCAAAGTCATTGTAAGTACTTGTACTTTTATTATTAGACAGTAATCTAGTTTCAATGTGGTTATTGCTAGAATTAAAAATATAATCTTTAACAGCTCTTGGTGACAGAAACACAGTTAAGAGGCGTATTAGTCCTCAGGATTGAGGAGGTTGCCTAAACCTGTAGCAGCGACAGAGATAAACTCTACCTCTCTATAAGTATCTCTGTACTATGACGGGTATTAACCGTGCCTTAAAACAGAAATAATATTTTTAACAGAATAAATTTTCCTTTAATTTTCTTTTTCATAATTTTAAGGTTGATTCGAGAGAATAAAAATTTTAATAAAATCAGATGGTTTTCTCTGATATTAAATTATTGGGAAATAAATGTCTATATATGTAAAATATAAAATTTAAACTGTTAAAAATATTATTTC
>DWNJ01000796.1:0-13806 GCA_018250275.1 Udranomia eurus
ATCATCACGAGCTCAATGTACCATACTGCAACGTATGTACCATGCTCTATGCTTGTATCATAATAATCATATATCCTCGTCATCAGGAGAAAGGGACAGAGTATATAAAAACGAAGACCTTCCAATTCCATCACCAGACCAGCTCGATGGTACCATAATACTGTATTGTCACCTGGCCGCAACCCTTTTATGTCCCACTGCTGGGCACGGGTCTCTTCCCATAACTGGGGAAGACCTGGATTCCTAGATTTTATTACCTAGTTTGTTAGAGATAGCTAATAAAAGCTGTTAAAAATACACCTTACCATTTAATTTGTTATTTGCTTGCTTTGTCAGTTGCTCGATATTAGGTACTATCTACGATATGTCTATTTTACAAGTAAGATGAGCTTCTTGAAAAAAAATCATTGTTTTGTTAGGTGCTAGGTCCAACTTTTCCTTGGCGTGTAAACTTTGAAATAATTCGCAGTAAAACAAAGACGAAAGTTTCTGTTTAGAGTGTTTCTTGCACGAACTGAATGTCGCAAGGGATGTTCGTTGAAAAGACAGGATCTCTTAGTAGAACAGAAATCCATAAGCGCGGCAACATCACTCTCTCTCGCAACACTACCGCGCGTTGTATGGGGCCGGAAACTAATTCCGAAGTTGTTTCGGCGTTCCAAGCGTAAACGTGTAATTCCGTGTAAATTTCGGTAATATTTAATTATTTGGAGAAGGACGCGTTTCATTATTAGAATACTAATATTATAAATGCGAAAGTCTGTCTGTCTGTTATCATTTTTAGGTTTAGTTTTGAGGTGATTTGGGACTTAGGCCACCCATTTGTCCTTCACATGAGATGGTTTTTATCCCGAAACTCTGTAGTCCATTACAACTCTCACCTAACCACTCTTACAAGCGGCAATAGCCCAATGGATAGTGTATCGGACTTACGATCGAGAGGTCGAGGGTCGATCCTTATCCCCCATTGCACTATTGCGGCTTGAACCCAGTCCTAACACAATCCATTGAGCTTACCTGGAGGGGTTAATAAAATTACTAGTATGTATTGATATGCTAGTAGTTAAAAAAAACCAAGTCTATTTTGTTGTTGAGCGAGCTTGTTTTGTTTGAGTTTTGTGAGTTGAGCTTGTAAGCTTATAACGCTTGTATATTAATGTTGGCTAATTAATGTAAGGCTACATGTTAATTATGTTTGTATGTATGTACCTACTTATTATGCATATTCAGCATAACGTAACGTAATATTCAAGCATAAATTGTTCTACCTACATTACTTCAATCATTCTAGCAAAGACATCCAGGCTTCAAAAGAAGGAACGTACCGAACTTCCGACCTCATTTGGCGTTATTTAAAAACTCTTTCTTTGGTCTGTCTCTTCTATAAACAATTCTTAACAAAACAACACAAAAACACTGTTTCAAAAGTTAAAGTTCACACCAGGCAAGTGTCGAAGAAACTACGAGGCGAGCGTAATCTTCCTTTTTCGTCGCAAAAAGAAGCAATGGTTTTCTAAGTAAAGTTTTCCACCAAGTTTATGCAAACTGCAGTTTAATCTAAACGGACGAAGTTTTGACACCCGGATTGTCCCCAGAGATATGCATAGTTGCATAATACCTAACAGTTCACCAATTTATCTATCACTAAAAAATTAAAAATATCTATGTTCTATCTTTAACCGCAAAACTTAAGCTTTAATCTTTTTAAATTATTAGGTAATATTATATTCTTGATTCGACCAATAGTTACTGTTACAAAACTTCTTAACAAAATGTGTATTCCACATACTAGAGGAGCTCCAACCATAGAGATAGTAGATACTAAGGTACCAACTAATGTCGAACAATAAACATGAGCGCAGATAATATTACTTTCTTGCTGGAAAAGTTGGTAAAGTTTTCCAACTTGGCACCAAACAGCAGTTCAATGTAAACTGCCGAAGTTAGCCACACACCTCGGTCCTTGTTCGAAGCGCGTAGTATCAATACTGCAGTTTACGAGACCACCTGTCAATACGTGCAGCGTAAAATACCTTTATATAGGCAGGCTCATAGAAATAGGAATGGAACGGCAGTAAGCCATGTTTTGTACCGAAACCGATGTCGCAGTGTCCGCCCAACACTCCGTCTGTCAGTTTTATTATTTAATCGCTAAATGAACCCGGCGCACGTCCCGTCCCCAAATTTCACAGGATCATTTGCTAGACCAAAATTAAGATTTTCTGAAAATTTCATCGATATCGGTCCAATCGTTTCAGAGGCTATAGGGAACATACATACGTACGTACACATATAGCCTGTGGCCCGACCGATAAACCCCTCTATCTTTCTGCGAAAGTTCCGTTAAAATCGGTATAGCCGTTCCTGAGATTACTCCGTAAACAGAATGACAGACAGACAGACAGAGATCTGATGATTCTTGATTCTTCTTAACTCTTAGTATTTTTAAATTAACACACTGAACTTGAAAAAACCTAGTTATTTGGAAATCACAGACAGACACTTCAATTTTATTTATGTGTATATAGTATGTATAGATTACAAGTGCAACGACGGCCCATTTTTGGACAATAAATTGAAATGTTCTTTGGTAGATGTGTTTACTGTGGAGATAGAGACAGAGACAAACTGATAGAGCATTTGTGCATATATATTGTGTGTTTTCGGCATATGGCTCGCCTGTTGCGCCTTTCTATTCTCTATTCTATGGGCAAGCTGGTTAACAGGTGGCAGGGTAAGTATGGCAGGGTAAGTAAACAGAAAGGACATCGTTATTGTCCACAACCACCACCTTGCTCATAACTGGGCTCGTATTCATAGGACAGTTAATATGAAGTCCCCAGCAAGTATGAAAACTTATACAGACCCGGGATTACGCTAATCTTTATCATAGTTTAACGGGGCATAGATGTAGGGACATTTCATTTACGATTTTAAAGAAACTCCAGTTCTATAAAAGGACTCATTTTAATAAAATTAACATGTCCTGATTGTAGCTGAGATGGGGCAGAAATTAGTTCACATCACAAAGGCCCTTTGAGAAATTCCTTGTTGATGTTTAATTAGTTTAAGATTGCTATTTACGGTAACAGAAATCATCAAAGCAAAAAGTAAATTACTCTTCGAGGTAGTTACTTGACAGAATTTATTTATTTAATATCACAGCGATGTTAAAATTTAATTCGACAGGGGTCTTTGTTAGGTATTCATAATATTTAACGGTTATATGTCGTTCGGTTCTGGAGGCATCACCGCGACATGTATCTGCTTGCTGTCTGCTTTATAACGTTTACGACGATGCATGCTTAGTATACACAAGAATATATCCGTACAAAGGAAAATATATAACTGATCTACACCTGTAACTGTGGATAAGTACAAAACATATTTACCATAATCCAGAAAATTGGGGGTTATAATGGTTTTTATTACTCATCTCGGAAATTTTTAACATTTCTAAGGTCTTAGCAACTTTCTATCACTAAGAGTACATCACTATGACTACTGTTGGCCATTTTCACTGGACCACAAGGTTCTAAGAAGCCACGACAGTACGTTTTTACTGTTCCAACAGATGTGCCGGTGAAAGCTGGAGAATGCAGTAGAATTTGATTCATGGCATCAAGTTGTCAGTAGTCAGGTCTCTTGCTCATCTGGAAAAAATAATAGGTTTCCATAATGCATAGCGGATGTGGCGATGTCGAAAGAAGTTGAGAAATCGATTGAGATCACGTTCTATTGCTTGTAAGTTATTGTATCACTCAAAGGCAATACAATAATGTCCTAAAAAAAGACGGACGGAGCTTCCGTTTATTATCTCACTGTGTGAAAAGTAAAGCTAGTAATTGTGCACATAAATCTTTCATTATGAGTAATATAATTACAATTCAATGACGACGCGTATAGCGAAGTGGTCACCATGCCGGACCGCCTTTCGAAGGGTTCGTCTTCGGTTCGATTCCCAATCAGAAATAAAAATGACGAGTTGAAATTTCTGTTACCGGTCTCGATGTTTGTGATCTTGTATTTATGGTCATCCTATGAGTGTGTTAGTTTAATTTACCTACCTATCTACCTACCACTGCTTACACATTTTTAAACAAAAGCGGAGAGGTTCTCAATTATTCACGTATATATATTTGTTATGTTAGACCACGCATAACTTTTTACAGAGTAGACATAATTTTCACCCACTGATTTTAGTATTGAGTTGTGTCGGTTGTGTGTCGGTTTTTTTTTAAAGTACTTGTATTTTATACACGTGCGCAATGTCGACCGACGTCCATTTTATTTTGCCAAAATTATGAGGACATTCCTTGAGAACATAATACATTATTTCTAATCATGGTACGTGCTTCAAGAGGCAATGATTTCATTCGCCACATTAATTTGGTTGTACATTAGGATACGATAATACACGAATAATACTATTAGGTACTATAAATATTCTTACTATTCTTCGTACTATAAACGACTGTGCCGGACTATTAGTTACATTTATTACAATTGTAATGTGAGGACGATCATGGCGCCAGCCTAATAAAGTAGGCGTTTTATAGTGATATCCCAATAGGATCTACGGTAGAAGAACCTAGTTCCTATAGCAATGAGCCGTTTACTTTGGTGTGCAGTGAACCGAAACTAGTTGTTTGGTTGGCTACTTAACATAGTTAATGCATAAGAAAATAAGGTATTTAATCCTTGTACATACATTTGTTTATGGTATTGCCACTCGCTATGACAATTATAAATATAATTTCTATTAAAATTATATAAAACAGCTTTTGGTACACTCGTACAATGTTTATTCCAATCTCAAGCAGCACGATGCGATGATGGCTTTTTGTGTATTAAAATGTACGTGACTCTACTATTTCGAATAGTAGACACTTTGTTGTTTTATCGAGTTCGATCCTAGCACAAAAGAAAACACTATTTATTTATAATTTTTATTTATACAAAAAACAATAGTAGTTCAATGTGAAAAATTCTATATTTTGTAAATACTTCTTTATACCAGAAAAACTACTATTGTTCATCTGTAAAGTAAGTTAGGACATAACTAGGTTAGTATTTGTTTTTCTTTAAACCGATTATTCAGAAAATAAAAATGGTGGGCCTACGTTCTCCAAAATACGTAAGTATTTTATATTCATTTGAAATATGTACTTAAACATAACAATTTCAGCAGTTAGTTCAGGGTTGATTATAGGTGTCCATATGCGGCAGGGCCCCTTATGCTCAGGTAGATTTGTATGCTCGTTTTCTACCTCAATGTTATAAAAAAATATGTTATATAATATGTATACTGTTTTTGTGGCGATGCACCTTTGCATTTTCGCGTTTTAAAGCGTAGTTTATACATGGTTTTATGTTTGGATCGTAACAACCAAAATTCAATTAATTATCTTAGTTAAATTATGTATAACATCTTATCATAATATTATTATTCTCTTTATCAAGTAGAACATCGTGAGAGTAACGTGTAGGCTGGCCCGCTACCTCTCGATTAGATCGCCCGGCCACGCGTGGGAGTGATCAAATCAACACTTCGAAGATTAACGTGTGAACGGAATCTTTAATAGACTGCACCACCTAAATTGGTGCTGTGCGCTTAAATACTTTTTGTTCAACGTTTTTTCAATCTGAAATTGTATCTATTTTATGTATCCACATGAGTAGGTCTTCATGATTACGAAAAGGTTAATGATTACGATTGACGAGTTCTGAGATGGAAAGATAAGTATGCGGCATGCAAAATAGTGTACAATTTATACGTTATAAAACGAGATTCAAGAAATAAAAGGAACCACGGTCAGACGGAGGGTTTAAAGCAAATATGATTTCACGAGCAGATACTCTGCCAATGTTCTTCTGTCCCGGCTTTAGCCCTTCCTAGGCTTGCAACAAAAACCCTGTGAAGCTGTTAAGGTCGTTAGGGCTAACAGCAACAACACATTTCTCAAAAAAAACGAGCAGATAGGTATGAAAGTTATTGTTGTATTTTTTATACGTAGGTACGTACTAAGTTTAACAATATTTATCGGATAATGACAATGCCAATGACACGCTCATTTAAAATTTATTTTAAATCACATAGTAGGTACTTGACGGTTGACGGGCACCTGAGGCTTCAAGCCCCATTAACTGTAACTTGTTTCAATAGAGCTTTGTTTTGTTCGATCCCATCCCGAAGGAAGGAGTCGGCGCCCGCGCCGCGCGCATTGGCGCCTTTCTCCGAGAGAACGAGACAGCGAAGCCTTCGCCTGGAGTTAAAAAAGGATAGAACAATAGCATTCCGCGTCGGACGGACAAGCCAAATGAATCCAGTTTGGTTGTTATACTACGGGCTTTCGGTTGTGTGTGATTTTACTCTGTCTTTCGGCCGTGATGTCAAACAAAAGAGCATAAATTTCGCGTGTGTTTATAAAACAGTTTAAGAAGTGACACCTGAATATGTGCTAGGAGTGTGCTGTTCAAGTTGTTGTGATGGATACGACGGGGAAACGGTAAGAATAACTAAGAATGCAACCCGAATGTTCCCTCTCCCGTCCCTCTTGGAAGAATGCAGTGCACGATGCCCGACTCAAGCGCACCTTGCGTGTGAGACTTTATCGAAAAACTGCTGAATCAACACAATTACATCTCAGATTGATTTTATAGTGCCTTTACAAGCCGGCCTTACTAGTTTTTTGGTTAAGTTTTTCTTAATCTGTGACCTTAACAATTAAATTGTTATGTTTCTCAAAGAAGTTTTACATATATGAATCTATACTTAAAATAGGTCCTCCCAAAAATTTTTAGGTTTTTAAATGCGGCATGATACCTACTTGTTTTCGCTTCCGGTTTCTTGTGTGAAGTTGAGCATTAGATTATCCTTTTTATCTAAACACCGTTTAAGCTCGTTCTAAAACCGACTGATTGAGAACAGAGTTAAGCTTTTTAATTTGGTATAACATACCTATTGCTATAGTTATCAATTATCAAAATGTAATAAAATATTAAGTTATCCTCAAATAAAATAGTTAAATTAGCACTACAAACCTGCCGAAACTATCTTAATGATAAAACCTGCTTCGTATCACAACATAGCTGTCTTAATAAATTCTTTGTTGAGTCTTTTTTTTTTATATAAAAAGGTCTTGTACTACAGTGTTTTGTATTTATATATCTTACATGCATAGTGCGTAAGAGGCCATACACACATACCCTTTTACAAGTTCAGATCAGCGGCAAGTAACACCTGCCATTGACCTATGGACTTATTAATATTATTTTTAAATAGGTTTCGAAGAACACTAGATATACACACACTAACTGACCGTTAACTAACGCATTTACCTTATTGAGATTCTCTTGATTTTTGCCTTATGTTTTTTTTAATTTATTTAGCTACCGACATTTTAGAGGGAGTAGAGTAGTTTTATGTTAAGAGAGATCAATTTTTTTTACTAGAAACAATGACAACTAACAAAACACGAAAAAGGAAAAAAAAGACGGTTATTACATGAAAAGGTTAAATATCCCTGCAACAAGTTCGAATTTCAATGAAACCTAATTGTAGGTTAAAAACTTTAAGCCAATGAAAGGCTCTATCCTTTCAGCGCAAATACATTTCCCGTCTCGTGCAAATGCTATTGAGGCTCCGATATCGCATTCAGGAAGGCACGTATGAGGTATGACACGCTAATGCAATAAAAAGGCTGCAAGACTGCAGGAGATCGCATGACATAACATTCATAGAGTTAATTTCTCGGAATCTCGCTGGCGGATCTTAACACTGACTCTTTGCAAACCAAATCATCTGCTTGGTTCCTGATGATAAAAATTTCCCCTTTAAAATATTAGCTACTAGCTATCACAGTTATAGAATAGTACCTGGATGACCGAGCTTAGCTCAGTATTTTTAACTAACAAAATTTTTGTCCAACCTCAAACACTCATTGGCTTAGTGTGGCTTATCAACGCCATCTACTGAAGTAGCTTTAGTGTTGCTGTGTCTGCAAAGCAGTTAGTTGCTCCCAATTTTCAAAAAAATATTACTTCCCGCCAATAGTTGTCAGTTTTCATTGCCTCAAAACACGGATAAAACGACGTTTTCTAAAAATGAAACCTAGCTGAATCGATTTATCGCCTTCGAAACCTCCTGCGTACTGAATTTCATTATAATTGCTGGAGGCGTTTCTGAGATTGAGCTTGTATTTTATATTATACCTTCACAAGAATTGCTAGTTTAAAAGCATCAGATACAGTCCGTCATTGAGTTTAGAATGAATGAAAATAAGCTACTCATAACTAGTTAAAAAGCAGTTTTTAATTTCGTTATTAAAAAAGTAATAAAGTTATATTTAAATCTTTTGCAGCTTTGATTTAATCGTCAAAGAATATTATGTTTCGATCGGCGGCCTTAATTAAAACTGTTCCATATTAGTTTCATTTGCTTGACTCCGCAACGACGTATAAATTATTATTTACTGTTGAAGTATATTAATCTCCGCAGACGGATCTGAACGGTTTCTAGTTAATACTAAATTGTGGTGTATTAGCTAGATTTTTTATGTGTGACATTTAGATTTTAAGGAGTTTGGCACTTTCCAGCCCGTGAAAATGAATTAGCATAACCAATGGATATGGAGGGATAAAAAATAAAGACTTAGTTTCCATCCTTTACTATGTTTGTTATACAATTATTTGATAATTTTAAATTGGTTTTTCTCCGAATATTGAGTCATTATATAGCGATAAGAAGTTACGTTGTTTATCATAAATTCTTACTACATTATGTCATTGTTACGAATTCATCTCAGACATGCAAATAATACCAGATCCGATATCATGAACTATAACCGACTTCCCACGGCCTGTAATCACAGACTTCCACAGACGAGCGGCCAAGAAGGTACCTGGGATACACGTACGGACTAGTTTCTCACCGCTTCCCACGACTCGTGTCGGTCTGGGGTCGTGTACTGATTGTGCTGTCACAGTGCCAGCTTATAGAATGTAACCAAAAGTTACCCTAGGATGGTTTTACTCTAAAGATACAAATGTTTCCATACAAAAAGCTTGACCCCAGGCGTCAGCGTCCACTGATCATGTACCAAAGACACTTAACCTTTGACACGAACACATTTCATACTAAAGTAAATGAATTGTAAACACTCAACAATCGGTTTACTTTGCGTTGATCGGTCTATAGGCAGGTACTAGAGATCGCCTGGCGGTCGACAAAAATCGTCCGTATATAACAGATTATCAGTTGGAAAATATCTATATGTTTATACCTATTCAATAATTTAAAAAAAAAATTACTACACTCGTTTCAAAAGATGTTCCCTGTTGTATGCGTAACGGTTTCTTTTACTAATTTAATGTATTTTTATATAAAAGTCTCTCGGCACTTTTTCTCCGTGTAAACTTTGGCTGTGCTAAATTTCATACTCCGTTCGTGCAACTGTCGGAAAAATCGTTCCTGAACTTTTTGCTTCACGTATTAATATACAGATAATGTTAATGGCATGGCTGGCTTTGCAATGCCAGATTACATGTGGTACCTTTTCTTGCATTATTTTTACGAGACCTCAGACCGTTTCTTACTTCTCATCGTTCCTTATGTATTCAAAAGACGCTATGTCTCACAAATCACGTACGCATCGCCTTATCTAGCCCGCAATATTATAAACAATCGTCATTCATTACACATATGTACTTGTTGAATTACTATGTTTGCGTCATAATGACTTCTATCTACATATTATATCGTGCGCCCAATATTATTTGTTCTTGATTTACTACCTAAATTGTGTAGATTAACATGTCAGACGTTTCTTTGTAAATATGTAAATAAGTACATTGGCGCGTACGGTATGTTTAATATTTGATTGATTATCTGTTTAATAGCCAAGGCGAAGGAGAAATTAATTATTACCTATACGCCGTCGCTGCACTTGTGTAGAACACACGTAAAACTTTTCTGTTTACGCCCCTTGCATTATTATACCAATATACATTTTGACAAAATGTGATGTGTTGTGTGAAAGCGTATATTTATTACAACTCTTTACTAGTATGTGTAGGTTATCTATTTATTTATATTTATGTACACGGTAAATTTAACAGAAACAGTGTTAGGATCATTAGTACAAAGGTACTGCTCGTTTGCCTGCTATCTGTAAACTCCCTGCACTCATTGGTCAGTTGATAGGACGATCTGTTATATTCCGAATGCACGAATTGTACGACTTGTGGGTTAACATATTCGAGAGCGTGCATTTATAGATTAGAACATTTATAATAATTGTTTTATTGCATATGTAGAACAAGAATAAGAAAGAACTTAGTACTTTCAAAACTTTAGAATTTTCGACCAACAAACATCTACATTTAATATATATACTGGGTAAATAAGTGTGTTGTGGTACTTAAATCTACTTATAACGATGCTTGAGACGAGTAGCACTTTATCGATAAGTATGATAGCAACAATTAAGTAATAATTAGGTATTTATTATTTTTACATCTGTGCCTGTCTATCGGATACAAGGCATTTTCAAAGCAAATAACGGCTATATGAGTTATCTTCACTGCGATAAAAAATAGTTCTATATTTTCCAACGTTTGCCTGTGTTAGATACATATGTTAGATACATACCTATGTTCTTTTAATTCTTTTTAATTAATTTTATTTTATATGAACTTTTCTAAATTACATATACTCGTACCTATACAGAAACAAAAAGCGGACTGAATCTATAACTAAATAACGCCACAACGTCAAAATCTCTTTTGTATTCGCTTGAGGTTTGTTAATAAAGTTTAAAGTATTGTCTATGAAACAGAATCGGGCCAGTAACTTCAGACAAGCGCTGCAAGAAGCATCCGCTTGACAACTGTAACGTGATCCCTCTTCGCAGTTCTGTGATGTTTCTACAACAATTTAATGGTTAAAGAGCAAAATAACGTATTATCTGAAACTATTGTTATATAACTAGAGATCGCCTAGCGGTCGACAAAAATCGACCGTATATTTAGAATTATCAGTCGTAAAATATCTATACTTGTATACCTATAGAATAATTAAAAATATTTTTGACTACATAAATTAACATTAATTGTTTGACATTTCCGATGCTCGCGTCACACTCGATTCAGTATTAAAATGACGTTCTGTGTATAACAGGTGTCCATCCATATATGTGTGAGCGACAAAGGCATGGTTGTGTGCGTAATGGTTCATTTTGTTAATTGAACGTGTTGCTAATGTATTATTGTATAAAATATTAACTTTCTGCATTTCTTCTCTCTCTCTTCTCCGTATAAACTTTGACTGTGCCAAAGTTTTTGCTTCACGTGTTAATATTATGACACTTTATGTCAAGAATCAGAATCAAACGTTTATATCCATTATAAGGTATACAAATACACTCAATTAACCTCATGTACATTTCCATTAGTCAGTGGCAATCGGCTTTCAATGCCTTCAGGTCCTCAGACCAAAGATCTCTTTTTTTTTTTTAATCATGAAATATTACCAAGTGATTACAAATCACTTGTTTAAATGTGAACAAAGGTTGTCTTTACTTTATACTCTTATGTTTTCTTTCTTTTTTTCTCTAATCTTTTTCAAGCAAGTATTTTTTATTTACATTTACAGAATGCATAATATATGACGCATATGTTTTTGAGTCTTGGTTGGTTATTTATGTAACTATGATTTGTGGAGAAAAAGTCGCTTGTAACAATAGATTACAAATCTTGCTTTTCAAGAAATAGAAAATGGAGCAAACGAAGATATAAGTACTTTCTTAAGTGATTAGTTCAGCACGGAAGATGCTAGAAAAACAAAAATAAAGATAAGACGGGATTATTAATAATACTGATGGTTCAGTGTTCTAATGCAAAGTATTAATTTTAAAATAATTGCTTTTTCTTTGTTTATTACTACGGGAAAGGGAATAGAGTGGTACATAAAGGAGTGGAATAAATATCTTATGAAATTGCATCACTTTCAATTCGTATTTTATTGCGAGATAAAAATGAAAATATGTACAAGAATTAAAATTTTTGATTCATCTTAGTCTGAATGCTACACGTTGTTAAACATCTATTCTTTTTTTGAAATCGCAGTTAATCGATCATAGACTAAGAATTATGCTTTTGTAAATTAGTGACTGGTAGCTAGTAATATCTCATATCTCGTAAACAAACACGACACTTTTAAATAAAAAATAACTTAACGGCCCGCGTCCCGAAAACAAATTGACCTAATAAATCGTCGCGTAATTAAATCAACGGCAATTGCAACCCATCTGTTTGTTGCTAATTGTGCTATATTGCTTCATACATTTCAATTATCCGACAACAGTACTGCAAATCCGGCGAAAAACTTCGCTCCGCAGTAGCGGACCGGGGCGCAGATGTCGCTTTTTAAGCGGAGAAATTTATCTCGAGAATACGGTAGTTCGGATGTGACTGGTGCAGCTAAGTGGTATCTTGGCCGTAGCGGATCATAAAAAATCGGTTGTCTGTAAAGTTGGTTTACTTGATAATGTCATAAGGATTCAAAAATGATGAAAAATTGCATGCTTTTATGAATTGAATTGAATTATTTATCACTGAATTATCATTAATAAAATATTAATACAAAGAAGGAGTTAATTGAAGATTTTCGGTAAATTAACATATATTTGCACTCGTTAATTCAAATATTATTATATAGATTAATTACAATTATTGGAACACCAGGAATCTGGAGTGCCTGAGTGGAAGAGAGATAAATGCGTCGCCGAATGCTTAGGCCAATCGTGCCTCTCTGTCGCTTGTTCCGCGCTCACGCTTACACGCGGAACGTGACACTTTTTCGTGCGTACAGCTGGTATTTATCAATTTATAAGACGTCAGCCGTTACCGCGTCAGATATACAGGGTCGGACATGATATCCCAAACCCAGCAGTGGGACATAAAAAACATTAGGACGATGACTTAACCGTGCACTTGTTGATGGGAAGTCTGAAATGTATTTTGTTTCCTTTAAAAGTTTTATTAAAACATACAGCTTTTAAAATATTATATCTGCTACCTATAATATGCTCATAATTAAATCTGTAACGATGACCGCTGCACAATGAATTGAACGGGAATTGGCCATTACATCCTAGTTTATTTTAGCAATATGTGCTAAATGCTTCAATACTGAATGATTCAAATTGGAGCAGCTTAGAATGCCTCGCCCGTATCACAGGTAGGTACTGAATTATGTTTGTGGTCGGTGTTGGACATCACGGAGTTATTTACACAAGAATCAAACAATTTGCCTCATAAGTTTTACTTCCAATAAATTCCAACAACGTTTTGCTATTTTTTCAGAATATTACAAATATCAAAAATTTCGCATTACAAATATTAGCACAATTTTAGTTAGCTTTATTACATGTCGTCTTTATAATTAAAGAGAAACTGATAGTTTTGTCCCTCATGTAATCAATATGTACAACTAAAATTAATTGCATAATTTGACCACGAGTGATTGAATCAACGGCCTCTGTAACCAAGCTCTTTGTTTCTAATTGTTTTATATAGCTCCATTTATCTCATATGGTTGCTTTGATATGCTGGCGGGAATATAGAATATGAACAAACATACTTTAGACACATACGTGTATGTAAATATGTATTTTCAGTCCAACACAAAATGGGTTATTATAGAGAAATATATGCCCCGTCGCACTTCGTACCGCCTGAGAATCAATGTTATGTTAGCTTATTAGTTAAATTAGTCATTTAATAAATAATAGGTGTATGAACATG
>DWNJ01000797.1:0-13802 GCA_018250275.1 Udranomia eurus
GATCAATAGATCTCTAAGATATCTAAGAGAAAAAACATTTTTGAGGTCTTAATTAAAAACTAGACCAAAAAATATATATTTAGAATTTTTGTCTGTTTGTCGGTTTGTCTCTTTGACTGTGCGTGCACGTAACCTCAGAAACGGCTGATACGATAAATAAAAATGCGGGACGGGGAAGCGGTATGAAGTGCGCCGGGTCTGCTAATATATAATATTTAATAAATTAATATTTAGATGGACCGTTGTAAGCGTGGCGTTGACGCGAATGATGTCACCAACATCATTAACGTTGCGTTGTGTTGTTAGATCGTGAAACAAGTGAGTGAGCAGAAGCCGGGCGCGGCGGGGGCGGGGGCGGGGGGAGCGCCCGTCAAGATGGATCAAGATACAGACACGCCTTCCTCACCACCACAGACCGTCGGTATGTATCCTTTATATCATTTGAACTGCTTCTATATATCTCGACCTGAGAAGCATTTATGCGAATTTACTTTTCGACACAATATGGTTCTATCTCTATTCGTTTTATTTTTTAATTATTTTCAAATGCATAAGATCTGTTTTGATACATTTTCCTCTATTAATTTGAAAAAAAATCATGATATTACACATAATTCACATACCGGGCCTTATGCTTCTCATGTATATAGGTATGTACATGTATACAGGTAGGTGGGATATTTGAATGTTTGACATGTTTTCCTAGTCGTCGAGGAATTCAAAAGCTATATCACAGACCACAGACTACTTATATAAATTGTATTGTAATGTCAGATATGAAACCAATCATAGTGAGCAACATCATGGGCTATAATTTACTTTAATTAAATCGTGTCATGTTCCATTTTATTTATAAATATACTACTATAGCGTTGTTTGGGATATTATCATAAAGGTGCATATTTCAGACGTGGATTTTAAAAAGGAACAGCGAAACAGTGACAGACGCCGAGATGAGCCCGACCGGGAGAAAGAAATCAAGCGAGAATCGCGATCGTAAGTATCGCAATAAACAAATCCTTGCTATTCAATTTAATTTTGTAATACATCGTTGGCATGTGTAGAAGAATAATTGGTCTCAGTAAAAAATCGACATAATGTTATCGTCATTGTCATATTGATATTTTAACTATTGATGTTTTGGTATAAAACGCGTACTTATAATTAAATCTTGCCATAAATGCCTTACACAATACGGACCAAAATATGGCCTCCTAAATATTTTAACCACTTAAGACTACCGGATAATATAATCTTGTTTCAATTTATAGAACGGCAAAAATGTTCACAAATGCCTTGCCTTACACAATACAGACCAAAATATTGCCTCCTAAATATTTTAACCACTTAAGACTACCAGATAAGTTTATAATATATATATTTTTCAATTTCTAGAACGGCTAAAGATCGAAGTAAAGATGATGTGAGAAATAAGGATCGGTCGCCGAGGGAACGTTCTCATAGAGTGAGTGAAAATGTTTTTTGGGACTTCAATCCTTAAATTGTATGAATGAACTTTATGGATGAATGTATAATGGTTTACTATTATTAATTCTGTTTTAACAATAGGAGGAGCGCTATTTGGAGGCAGTGTCGCCGCCGCATGAGCATCGGCACGCGTCAGATGATATCGACCGTGGTATGTGGCATTCAAGTTAACCTAATATGATGATAATACATGTTTAATGTAATCTCATGCTCTGAATTCGACGACGTCGAGTCAAGCTCTACTTCTTTCCAATTTTCAACTTCACTTATGTTAAGTATGTATAACAAAATTCCAATTCATCTCATCTAACTCCATCTCTTGTCAGTTGTAAGTAAACTTGTAATTAGTGTATGGAATTAAGGTTGATTATTATTGAAATAAATCGTTCACTTGATAGCAAACCATCATAGCGCCCATACTCAACTTGATCTATTACTGTTTCTAAGAGATACTCAGTAATCTGTTTTACAGAGATATGGCAACATTATTTCATAATTGTTAGCCAACTAGTATTTGTACCATAATTCCATATTCTGTCTGATCCTAGGTAACCAGTACTTACATTTAGTATCATCGTAGTAATAATACTTGTCTATTATTACAGATGTGAAGCGTCGCAAAATTGAAAGCAGCGGTAATGGCAAGGTGAGTATCGTTATAATAAATCGACCTCACGTCGCGCTCGCTCCGGACTGAGGGGCTGGGGCCACGGGCGCAGCGATGCCGCAAAACATAGAACCGGTGCTCGGCCACCGTGAACTAACGAAGATCGACCGTGGAAGTGTGGAAGACGCCAGTGTTAAAAATATCGTGCCAAAATAAATCGTATTAAACGTTTCAATAGTGCAAAAGTTAAATGAAAATTAAAATGAACATTCCGTCAAGACAATAAATGTATTCGTTCAACTAAATAATAATATTCTAACATATAATATCGAAATGACAACAACACTGTGACGAGGACGGACACATGTGATGAACATGAGACTGCTCAGTATGAAATAAATAGTAAAAGAAGATTACAGAACAACTAAATGTAAAAGAATATCTGAAGAAAACTGGAGAAGGAGAAAAAATAAGTCAATAAGTACAATCTAAATGAAAGTATTCAATAAACCTCTTTACATAAATTACTTTAATACTTAGTCTCTACTATACTCTTAAGGCGAACAATTTAATCAAAAAGTCTTTGTCATCAAAACTTAACGTGAATTCAGTTCCGGAAAATATTCATAGAATATTGAGAATATTAACCCCTATCTATTATGGAAAAGCTATGAAAAACGTATCATTCGAAAAATATAGCTTAAAGAATACTCAACACTGCTACAAATAAATAAGATGGTTATAAAATGGACATCAGGGATTGCTGACGACATTTTTCAAGATTATCAAGACTTAGAGCTCCAATGAGATTATATCAATGAAGAATAAAAGAATTGAAGAACCTAAACATACTAATAAATAAAAAATGTGTAAACCAAAAGGAATACTAATAGGTCTGCCCCAATGCCCAGTCCAGCGGCGCTCCGGTAAGGTTTCATACTACCTGACTGGGTCAAAAGGTCCATTGACATAAGTATAACACTAGATTGAGAGAAATTTAAAAAAGATGCTGAAACAAGCCGTATTATGATAATTATACTCAAGAGGATTCTACATCAGCATTCAATCAAGACAAATCTTTGAAGAATGAACAGGAAAAGAATACATCTCACAAATGCTACAAGAATGGATACTTGTAATAGATGAAGATGTAAACATATTCTTGTCGATACGCCAGTGGATATGACTATTGAAGGAATTGATGCAGTTTTACCAAAAGAAAATGTGATGACACCGCATCATCTGATGACTAGTGACCAGCGGACGTGCTGAACATCTTGAAACATCGCCTCGCAAAGAGATATCGCTCTGGTGTTATTCTTATTCACTGTCCCTTTTGACCCCCCTTGAATGACATGCGACACTCATAACTATACTGTTAATTGTACAATTAGGTTAAGGACAGCTAATAACGTTTGTTTTCTGCGAAAGCAGGGTATCAAAGACATTGAGGAACGTTCGCCAGAAAAGGAGAAACGAAAGTCTAAAGTCAGAGGCGACGACCGTAAAGAGCGTAAGATGAACCGTAAAAGGGTAAGTGTTACATTAGGTATTATAGTCTAAGCCTAGATGTCATGCTACTCTTGTATGTATCTTGTACAACAATAACATATATAACACATGAAAATGTAACTCTTTTGTTCGTAGTATTCACGTGGCGGTGTATGCGAAAAGTGTTCTTGTCGTTTTGTACTGCAAAAGATATCATATACATACTGTTATGTTCGTTTACATCAATGTATTGCTTATTTGACAATCTGTGCGACGTAGCGTATCCATTAGAATGGCGAGGATGATGGCCACCATTCCGTTCTCAGTGTATCAGTGAGCAGACGCATGGTGAAAGCTTTATTGGTGTGTGAAATGAAACCTGAGGTATTACGGAAAACCTTTGACAGGGGAGTTATTGAACAAGCTCGAATTGAGTGGCCCACTATACTGACAATTGCATTGATTGCGTTGTCTGTTGTTTTATATGGTTGAAGGCAATTGTTCATCTATGAGGTGGTCAGTTATTGAGATTGCGTGTGTACTAACTTTGCTCTATTAAACAGTTTCTAAATATCATTCTTAACTATTAATGTTTTTCTAGCAAATGTAACTTTTACTTAGAATAGATAGTATATAGAAAGAAAATATATAAGCGCGTTTTGGTTACTTTTAATTTTGTTTATCACGATTATATTACTACATGAGTATGGTTGGCAGATTGAGAAAGTTTGTCATAATTTTTTTATTTATTTATTTATCTCCATTACTCCATTTTTTACTTAAAATATATATACAAATATCTGACTGTACATATAAAAATATTCAAAAATAATAATTATTATAACTTAATAAGTAAATAAGTGTGCTATATGTAAATATTTATATATTTTTTACCAATAGAATTAATAGGGATGTGTGGAATTAATACGTTATGATATAAAGCCAATATTTACTTTTTATTTTAGGATAGAGCCGAAGAGACCGCTTTGATGGAACAAAAGAGGCGCCGAGAGGAACAAAAAGGTATAGCAGCAATTTTTATGAGAATATATTTACAAATGTTTGTATTGAACTTATTTATTTAGTTCTTGTTTCATTTTTTAGTTGTGGTTAAGATGGGAAGTCATCAAAATGGCTCTCAAGAAGATCACCACTATGAAAAATATCACAAAAGAGTAAGTTTGAGATGATTATAATTTATTGAATTTTTAAGATGTCAACAAATTGGTTTTATGCATGAGATTATTATACGAATATTTTTAACTATATGATTTATGCACTCCATAGACTATTAAATACATATTTTGAACAGTCTCTAGTCTATGCCAAAGTTGACCACAGTATATTACAAGTTGAAGTTACAAATTGATGACCATTTAATCTCAATATTCTTCATTTTATCGTGTATATTTAACTATGCCAACAATCAAAGTACTCCGTGCACGCAGCATGCTTAAAAGGTACATGATTTTATCTTTACCTATTTATATAAATATTCCGAAAATATGACTTTAAAGTGAAATTTTAAATCTTCATATGTAACATAATATTTAAAGTTGTAATTGTTACCAATATATACATTTATTTTTGCAGGAGAAGTCGCCGTTTCGAGACCGTTCGCACGAAGAATCGAGAGACAAACAATATCCTTTTAAAAATAGGCTAACATTAAAAATATTCAGAGACTAAACATTCCCGACATAGTTTACTCTCTCAGGCCACGTTCCCATGTAGGTTTGAGCTGCAGGCTACATTGAAACGCGAAAGGACCGGCATTCTGCACCTCTAGGTCTTTTAAATTGCAGTAGTCGCAATTAGAGAAGCACGAGTAAAGTCAATTCTCCTTTTTAATCGATTATTATAAAATAATGATTGAATCCTTTATCCTTATCTTATATTTATCCTTATGTTACCTTATCGGAGTTTTCTTATTATATTACTATATTATAACACTCAGGCCATAATCCAAAACCATTTCCACCAGGGCCGACTTTAGAGGTGTAGACGTACTAGGGACAAGGAATGAGAGGAGGCCCTTATTCAGTGGGGGATTTACACTTTTGCCGCCAATAGACAAAAAAAGGTCCTTCCCCATTGACCTTTGCAATTTGATATCCTAGTCCACTACATTTAAATTGAGTGCCCTTATTTAAATTTTCTAATTTCCTTTTTTATGGTGGCCCCGGGGCAGTCCCGCCTGCCCTTCTTCAAATCCGGCCCCAATTGCCACTATATAAATAGTAAATAACTCTTCAAATTGTTTCTTCTCGGTCATGCACAACTTCTTTAATTTGTGTCTCAATCGTAGGTTTCATCTTGAGTTGTAAATCTCGTGTGCGTTGTATTTAATGACAGCGATGCTTACGCCCAAATTAGGTTTCGCAACGTTTGACATAACGAAAATATCCTCCCGCGCCGCTTTCATAGCGCAGGAACCTACTTAGTTAAGCGCTACGCTTATAAGCCTAGTATCGTAGATATTTTAGGGCGTTAGCTTCACACTGAGCATTCCTTGCCAGCAACCACTACCACCTGTCTATTCAGTACAATCATTTTACTTGCTAGTAGCGCCTCATTGAATCGAATTATATTTGAGTTTGGAACTTGCGAGCGGTCCTAGCAATAAGGTCCTCATAGACTTGGTACTTTTAGCATCGGCATTCGATGATTTAGCTGACGTAGTAAGTACACCCCGACAATCTTACAAACGTATTTCGTACGTTTTGAAAATTGGCGGAGTGGAGAGAACTGACACAATAAGATTGTTATCACGCTATCATAGCCCCACGAATTGTGTAGATCGCATGCGATCGCGCAAGCAGTGGAACGTAAAAGGGTTGCGGCCAGCAGTGAAGCGCAACTGCAACAACAACTGCGTTGCTACCTCTGAGGACTAAGTTGGAATGTCTGGGTTAAGCATGCCTCCCTGACCACACCCTTCAAACCAGAACACTGCAGTTATAAGGCAGAAAAAGGCGTGGCGGTGGTGCCTCCGGCGTCGAACCGTAAAAGGTTCTACCACCTTCACATGCATGTTTGCTGCTCATTTTTGATGTTATTTTTATTCGACCCAAAAATAATCCCTACATTCGTTGCTTGTTTGCGTGTAAGTAACTCAAAATTTGTTTATCTATTTAACTATAAATTCCTTAACAATGCTATACCAGACGGTCGAATGAATCTAAAATAAGACGATAAGCCGATACTCTGACAGGACCGAATGAAGAATAATATTAATTAAGCTAATGAATTGACGCGCAGTATAATATTTTTGTACTGCACTGAATAAATATCGTGTTCTGAAAACCATTTTGCTGTTTCATTTTTAACCTAAATATATATAAGAACTACTAGTCGTGTAGCGTATATTTCTGGATTATGTTTTCAACAATAGCATTTGCTTATATATTTTGCAGCAATAATAGTAATTAGTTTGCACGAAATAAGATAGTAATAAAAATTATGAATCTCGCCCACTTTAGTAGACTTATGATGTACAACAGGATTAAATAGAATGTACAGAACAGAATCCTTTTGACAGAATTATATTAGAATAACCCAAAGTAAACTAATTACACGTCAATTTCTAGACTTAGAATGACTTAAAAAATGCTGAGCGCCAATCTAGAAAGCCACTTTTTTAATGAAAATAATTTTGTTAAAACGAGACTTAATCATTAAAAACTCGTATCTTTGTTTATTCGGAAAGTTTGTAGCATTTTTATTCTAACATTGTGTAACTTAACGACAAATTGTTCAGCCAACTGAACTGAACTGAAAAGCTTTTTTTCAACAAAAAAAAATATGTGCGTAGTAAAAATAAATGAACAAGTTTATTTATAATACAAAAAAGCGGACTATTTAATAGGTTGCTTTTAAGTATTTGACTTATTTGTAAAGTTGATAAGGTCGGTGTCATGTTGCCTACAAACATTAAAAATGGTTATAATATGCATAACACTGAAGTAACAATTATCAACACAGTAGAATTAACAATTAACGAAATATCTTAGACGGTTATGACTCAACAAGGTGTAAACAATCTTTGTTAAAAACAGAAAATAAACTTAAACCTGCAAGTTTTTTTTGCACTGTTGCACATCGGAATAAAAATTACGCTCGTAGTATACCGGCATAGAATAACATGACATTGCATAGTAAAAAACCGGATTAACTCATTTACCGATATTATAAAAATAGAATTGGTGGTAGCGAGTAACGTAATAAAAAAGCCCAAGCCGGCATCAATAGCATAATGTAAGTAGACTATCTACTTATATTTTTACTGTACTACCAATTTTATTAATAGAATCTACCATTTGAATCCTAATTTTTTAATTCCATTTTCTTGTCGATCGTATAATCTTTTATTTAATTAGTCATCTTTTATATATCGTAAATATAAACTATTTTGACAGTTAATCCGATGCTCGTGCTTGATGGTGTGTGTATGTCAATGTGTCTATGATCATCCATTTTAAGTTTTCATTTTTTGTGCCGTGGATTATCATTATCCGATATAGAACATATTTTTTCATGAAATAGAATGTTTAGATATAAAAATTATGGTTAAATAAGGTTTGTTTGTTTAATATACACAAACCGTATGTCAAAGCATATAGTATATAGATGTTCTATAAACTGTATATGGTATTTAAAAATAAGATATTATTTATTACGAACAACATTTACATAATTTAAAACAGTATGACATAATTAAAAATGAAGTTTTACTATTATAACGTTGATCTAATAACGATAACAAACGAGAAGTAAATAGATGTGATGCTATTTAGGATTAGTATAACATTTTTAATACAAATTAATAAAACATTTTGGGCATAGATTTCGTTATCTACGATAATTTACGGTCACTTGAATCATCGGAGTAGGTATATACCACATAATTCTGTAGTAACAGAGTCGTAGGTATATGAGAAAGTTACATTATAAATGTGTCTCATAAATGAATTCAGTTATGTTGAATGGAAATATCAATTAAATGAATAGTATTCTTTTAGTGAAATAAATTTAATGCGTGGGCAATAATGACATTTTTATATTTCTCACGTTGTCTATGGTATTAAGCGGTCGTACTATGTGTAATAAATAAAATTCTTAAAACGTGGTAATAATGTAAAAATATACAAAATATATGAATCATATTCATGTAGTGGACGATTTTATTGAAGGGCTAGTCATTAGCTTCTGTTGTGCAAGTGATTACAGTAGATTTAAAGAACTTACAAATCGTGTTCGCTATGGTTAAAGTCGGCCATTTTGTGCTGCTTATGTACCATGTGATTGAAGTTAAAATCTCATGTCTAGGTTAATCAATTGATATAGAGGTAGGTGAACATTTCCGTTATAAACAAGGAATAGCGGTTTATATTTATCATAGCTTGAAGCTTTGATGTTTTGAAATTTAAAATTATGCTTTTTATATTTATTATCTGTATACATATTTTCCTTCATTTATTCTTTTAACCAAACCCCATTTTAATTTTTAATATTCTAGAATTATTTTATTTTTGTGTTATATTATGATTAGTAGGTATACTTTACGTTATTGAGTAATAATAAAATGAGTGTCGATTACAAAAAGTGAGTATGTGTTAAGTGAATATGTAACCTAAAAATGTAAAAAAGAAGGGAGCCCAACGCTCCCGCCTTATTCTATAATTCCATTTCCAAAATTCAATCACTAATGGAATTATTGAAAATGGAATTATTAAATTAGATATTAGTAATCCGTTGTTCTAAAGGAGCTACGAACGCAGTACAACATACGATGCGACGCGATACGAAAATGTCATATAGCCGTTGTACGTATTTGTGTACGTGGCTGCCGTTATCATGTGACGAGGCACGACAAGTGCGGTGCGGTGCGGTGCGGTGTCAAATTCATAAAAAAACTATTTTTAGGGGTCTTTATTAGAGACTACAACCAAAAAAATGTTTTATTTTCTTTGTCTGTTTGCCTGTGCGTTTGTGTACGCTAATCTCATAAATGGCTGATCCGATTTGAGTGCTGTTTTCACTCATGTCTTGGGGAAAGCTTCAATTAACATTTAGTGTTTGATTAATAAAAATCGGTTCTTAAATAAAATAGTTGTGGGACGGGGACGGATTGGCGGTACGAAGTTCGCCGGGCCTGCTAGCCAATAAACGATGATTTTCTTATAAATGCAGCGTGGGAACAAAGCTTCTGTGGAATAAAAAAAATACGGATTGTAGATATCGTCTGTCAAGAAGACCTTGGGAGAAGGACCAAGAAGTGTGTAGCCAATAGACTACAAAATAAGACAAAGGTCGGATTAAGTATTTGTCACAGTATCGCGTCGCGCCGCTTCGCTACATGTCGCGTTCTGTCGCTCACCAAGTTACGCTCACGTTAGTTAGAGTTAATCGTGCTTATTTTACATAAAATTTGTAACATAAGTGGCATAGCAAATTTTACAGAACTTTATAAAATGTTCGCTTTTACTATTGTTAGGACACTCCTAGTTGTACATAAGTGTATTTAAATATGTTTGCAGTAATAGACTAAATTTAAATACATAAGTAGATAAACTATTTACTACCCATTTATTAGAGTTAATGAATGCGGGTAGTAAATTTTTTACATGGACAAAAATTTAGGGTTATAAAAATAATATGTATAATATAGAAACTGCTATACTTGGTCTTTGAAATAAACATAAACATAAAGAAGAGAAAATTGGAGAATATAAAAATGGTTTTATTAAAGATAAATCTAAAAAAAAGTAGTCTCTTGTAGATGTTGGGTGTAATAATTTTGCTAGGTTAATTTAAGTCTTCGGTCCGCTAGTTGTGTACTGGTGATACACGGTGGTGGTCACACGTAAAACTCATCTAAGTAATGTGATGTTTACTTAATCTTCAACACAAATTGTTGGTTTATGTAAAATTTGTGACGAACTCAACATACAACTATATTCTATTTTATTCGTAGAATATAGAGTGGAAATATGGGAGTGGAATATAGAGTGGAGTGGAGTTTTAATGCGAAAAATAATACACGATGGAATTTCTTTCAGCTCAAAAGATACGAAGAAATGGCACATGATAAGGTATTTCGTTCAAATGTTACCAGAACTCACAATCAATTAAAAAATAATCTATACGATATATTAACTATCGAAGATCCAGTCATTCCTTTGGTGATAAATAACACCGATAACCAATTGTGTGACTTTGTGCCAAAAACCGATAAGTACTTTATTCCAAAAAAGAAAGTAAGACCTAAAGTGAAAACAGTAAGAGATATACGAAGTTTGCTTGAAAGCGAAGTCGGTAGTACTCTCGAAAATGACTTGGAAAAACAACAGAACATATTATTACGCAAAATCCGGGAAGGTTTGTCTAAAGATGAGAAGACGAAAATATTGGCTAAAAATATGTTAAGTACTGATAGGCCAATATCAAGAACAGCTTGGCAAATGCTAACATTTATAAATCCTGATGACAGCCCACATTCATCACAATATGTGTTGTGGAATGGCAAATTTATTCAAGTCAGTGGTAGTAATGGGGGGAAATCTAAATTTATATGTAAATACGATTTGGGTGTTCATCGAGTAGCCTTGTTGCAAAAAGAGTGTAAGAAAAGACATTTGGACGCAAGTAAAAAATTACTAAAACATTCATTGCACATCAGATTTAAACCCGGTCCACTTTCAAAGAAACGAGACCTTGATACCTCCTATCAGAAATACAACATTGGTAATATTGAATTAGCGAGTCTTCCCAAGGTCGGATTAGATGTCAAACCGGAATATGGGAAACCTTTAGAATCATCCATGACAAATTTTTTACATAATCTAAGGAATGAAGACGGTATTATATGTAATAAATGGGCGGAATTTGCAACTTCTACGTTGGGATTGGAGGAGAATGGACTAGTTTCTCAGTTAGATAAAAATGGTGTGACATTCGACCTGAATTACAAACGTGAACAACGTTATCTGCTGATGCGGCAAGACATTGATACACTTTGTTATGAACAAAAAGAAGGACACAATATGTTGACGTCGTATAAAGAAAATGAAGAAACTATAAAGCACGAAGTTAAAAATATTTTAGATGAAATGTTATCTTCAGTTGAAATAAGTTTACTGCAAAATAGCATGTATAGTGGAGAAGATCTTCCAAGAGAGATTGATATAAATGATGTCAGTAAGGGATGCAATGGCCCTTCTAGAGATAAGGTAAAACGAAATGGAGAATTGCATAGGCTAGACGTAACTATAATCAGACTATCGGATAATGAGGAGAAGAAAACAGTAGATACCTGTGCTAAATCATCCTGTAGGTTAGGGTGTGTTTGTGATTCGATACTTTCAACGTTCCATTTAAAAAAACACTGTGGACGTGTGGACTGTATGTTTGAATGTAAATGTGATTTTTCTAAATATAATTTAGACGTTGACATAGAAGAAGGTATTATACCAGGATTAGTAAAATTAGACACACAAAAAAATTTTAAATTATCCAAAGAGGAACAAAAATTTCATCAAACTGTTGTACTGTCTGGTGAAAAAAGTATATTACTGAAATGTGAAAGGAGAAATTGTAAGGCTCCTAGAAAATATGCAGATTTTTATAACAATATGTGCTTGAAAACAAAAAAGAAAACTGAAAAATTACCGTCAGTCATAGATATAAAGTTAAACTGTTCTAATATTGAACCCTGGTGTATGGTCCACAATTTGTACAAGTGCTTTTGTAAAGGTATATTTACAGAACGGCTGACGAATAATATACCAAACGATGTGACTAAAATTAATGAAAGTAACGATAGCATTAATAAAATATCCCAAAATGAAAACCCTCGAGTAAAGTCAACTTCTGAAAGTCGTGAATCAACTCCGAACAGATATTTAAGGCCAAAAATGCTTAAAGATTCAGATGTAGATACAGAAAAAGAAGATCTAACATTCTGCTCCAAAATATATGCTTCGAAAATGTACGACTGTTATTCTGGAAAATGTGCAAGAACCAAACCATATAAAGGACGTAAGTTTAGTGATGGTTATTACTTAACTACAAATCAAAAAATATTAGAAATGGAAAAAAATGATACTGGCTTGAGTAAAAGAATGATCCAATTAATGAAGGAAAATGCTGAAAAAAATGCTAAAGATAATTCTAAAGATAATAAAGATAATACTAAAGATAATAAAGATAATACTAAAGATAATAAAGATAATACTAAAGATACTCCTAAAGATATTAAAGATAATACTATTGACTCAGTATCAATACCTCCAATCGAAGAAATGAGTAGTACAGATGAGCCATTAGGTGAGGCCAACAATACAATGGAAAATGAACCATCTACAAGCTTCGCGCCATGTGATAATGTTACTAATAGTTTTGGTAAAAATTTAAAATCATGGTTAGAACCAAGTCTAAAAGTATATAATAAGCATTTTAGTCACGGCTACAGTAAAAAATCCTTAGATCCTCCTTATGCTGGGAAAGTTGCGTTGTACCCATGGGAATTTATTTTGCAAAGATATCACGAACGCAAAAATTTCTTTTACGTCACAAAACAAAGGCCATATCGCATATTTCTCGCAGTGAACCGTAATAATGCTGCGTTCCAAACGTGCATCAATATAAATAGTATTGTTGATCTGCAAAAATACCCTGTAAGTGTAAAAAACATAGTGAACAATGATACAGAGGGATTAAAAGACCAATTGTGTATATTACGCGGATTAGACTCTTGTTGGGAATTAGTTGGTACTCTAAAAAAGGTACGTGAATGTACAGTAGTACATAAGACTAATTTGCATGAAACATCGTTAGATACGGATAATAATTCGACACAGAATACTGTTCAATTAACAACCTTGCCTGCAAAATTTGATTCCAACGAGTTGTTAAAAACGACACATGATAAATCAAAATGGTTTGTCATGACTGTAGAGAATGACTTTACCGAAATTCAGTTTCGAAAAAAGGGATTTTTTGTTACTTATGAGGCCATAATGAATGCTATAAACATGGCACGTATTTCACAAAGTACAGTTAAATTATCGTTACAAAAATGTGTCGACGGAACTAGCGGTCCTCAATTTGGACTTTATGCAATACCCAATACGAATGAATATTGTGTATATATAGGACCATATGAGAAAAATGAGTTATTGGGAATAGAAACTATAAAATCCACTTCATACTCTGG
>DWNJ01000798.1:0-13801 GCA_018250275.1 Udranomia eurus
TTCCATCTGTGATGAATTAGTGTTATAAGGCGTGCACTTTAGGATATTCCAAACTACGAGTATTTTGAAGTATAAAATCCAAGGATACATTTTATTGCTATAACTTACACGTCTATTCACCAACTATCGTAAATAAAGCAAATAGAAAGGTAGTGGAACATTTCATGCTTGACGCCGGAGGCACCGCCGTCATACCTTTTCAACCTTATAGGGGCTGCTGTGTTCTAGTTTAAAGGGAGACCGGGAAAAGGGAACCGAGGCGCTCCAACTAAGTACTCGAGAGTACAACGCATTTGTGATCCACCTAAGAAAGTACTTCGATGTTGTCTTGGGCGACAGTGAGCATTTACCATCAGGGGAATCCATAGTTATCTGCTACCTCTATGTTATGAAAAATAAAAATAGTAAAAAATCACTTCTACACGAACATAATCTACGAGTAAATGTCCGAAATTATTAACATATTCGTTGTCGTCGTAAAAGATTAGGTTTTGAAACCGCTCTTAATAAAAAAATTCTCCGTCTTAGCAGTTATTTAAAAGGGGCTGTAATTCGGGACTAAAGATATTTAGAAAGTTAATTAACGTTTCACAAGAAAAATGCTTTTTTTATACCCGATGCTTATCTATTTAAGGTTCCATGGGAAAACTTCCCCAACCCTTACTAATTTGTTTGCTCAATTGTTCCATTATGTTTTCACTACCTTTTTTCTTTTAATAATTATATTAATATATCACTGTATGTTTTTTATTTAATATGTATTGTTGTTACGTGCTTAAAATATAAAATTGAAAAATATCTTAAAATAACTATAATAATTATATAATTAAAAGGCTTCTTAATTGAGCTTCCAAACTAGACCCTTCTACTCATTGACTCAACGACTCTTTTTGACAAAAAATATAAATTATAACTATTTACTTTACTTATTGTTATAGATGTTGTATACAATTTCTGGTCCTATACATATTTACATAGGATAGATAAACTTTCGATAGTAGGGGGTGTGCCTACTATCGAAAGTTAAACATACGGCCAATGGTTCGTACGCACTATCTACGCACGTAGATAGTATCATTATGATTTACGTTTCATTAAAAAGTATTTCTTGAACAACTTGTAAATAACTCTTAAAGACTGCCATTTTTGATAAAAACGTTTGAGGAATATTCGTTTTATTTTGCGCTAAATTGGTCAATAAACCAACCATCGCTGTTTATAGCGTACGTAACTTGCGTTTTATACGCGCTATTCAGTATACATTACAATAGACTCATAAAAGGCAGCAATAATTACAATAGACAATGATAAAACTACATAAACACGACAACCGTTACTCGGCTAAAAACATAGTCAACACGAGCGTCCGTTCAGCGTCCATGATTGGAATAAAACGAAAAATCAATCTTGATAGAAAAACGTTCCGATGTTGATTGCAACATGCGGTAGGCATCGTAGCAATGCCACGGTGGGCACACTGAATGTAATGTGTAGAGTAGGTGAGCGTGGCGCTGCGCCGCGGCGCCGCCCGTATCGACCGCCGCCTGTTGAATGCCGACTCCCTTCACCACCCCGACACCCCGACCTTCCCCGTCTCCCACTTTTCACGTGCTTAAAATAGGAGCGTGCAATGTCGATATTTGAAACATTAGCTTACCACAGGACACTAAACATAACGTTCTCCCCAAGTCGGCGAGCGTAACGCGCTTGTGGAACTTTCACTCGCTTAACCGAGTTTCCTCGTAAACAGAGGCTAACGCCGCCCGAAATTTTTGGGATAAATTATACTCACAATTTTTCTTATATTTATTAGACAACAACAATTTAATTCTATTACTAGTCAATGATTCTTGTAATTAATGACACACAAAAATACCTATGTGGTACTTTAATTTTTTTGTTTTGTGTCAAACTACTTGTTTACCCCAATAATGTTACAACAATTTTAAAAATCACCATGCATTCTTTTTTTTAATCCATAAAAAAATATTATGAATCTATGTATAAATAGCATCTTGCTCTACTTTTTTTGTACGAAACAAGTGGCCCGTAACTCAAAGTACGAACATCGACACTTCACTAATAGGGTACCCGCTTATGTAACCCAAAAAGGTTGTCTATGATAATGAAGTACTTATCTCGTAAATATATTGTGTTTCCTTGTATATTCTTAAACAGAATGGCTTAATTATTAATATTGAAAGCCATTTTATATGGTTAAAAAATCCAATATGACATCTGTATATGACATCATAGGATGGCAACGTTTTTCTAATTGCGTTATTATTAGATCCATAAAGCATCTGAAGCTGTAAGTTACGATTTAAGTAAATAAAGAAATTAAATTAAGCTAACGTCCATTATAGTGAAGCCCTTCGTTTAGAGTCGTTACAAGGCTCGTAAAGTTACGGTAATTACTGTTATGCCTTTTACGATGGAGAGTAAACGCGGAAAACAATCACGCTCAAAGTAATTACCCGTGCAAATGTCTGCGAATTATTCATATTAACGCTTTTTCTTCCGCTGGTTTTCTCCGGAACTTAGGAGGAAAATCTTTAAATGTAACCTTTATTTAGCGTGTTGAGGGTCACGCACTACAACTTATTAGGGCGGGAGGCTACCTGCCATAGATGGATTGAAACCAGCTGGGACTTTCGAAGTATATAGATATGTAAAGTAAAATACCTATGTATCACCTCCAGTTCCACTGTCTCTCTGACAGACACGGGTATGTATTGAAACTCGTAACTCATGTGAGACACTTGCACAGTTTTGTGTCGCTGTCAACAATATAACAATTCTATTGATATGTTAAGATCGCCATAGAGGGGTATTTAGATTTATTTCACTATAAACATACTAGCTCTGACTTGCGACTTCAACGTAATATTATTATTAAACTTACTACGCAGATGTAGACCATACTAAATTTCAATAAGGCTTATAGGTATAATAAAAAAGAATTAAAAATTAATTTAAAATAATATGACGCACAGAGGTAAATATTTTATAATTTAGCAGTATTGTTATCTTATGTACTTATCAAAAGATTCAAAAACATATTTAAAGGTTTTTTTTTTACTCTACAACTCATGCAATCCTCAAAAATAACGTAAACACATATACCACGGCAACGATATTTCAATAGTTCCGTTATTTATAAGTCATACAAATAAAATATTAATTACAGTTCAAATATTGACACAAAACATCCTACGCCTAGAAGTCCTACACAAATAAAAACTCAAATCCATATTACATACTTAGTAGATATCTAGGTCTAGGGTAGGTAGGTATCTAGTAGGTAATATACCTTACGTCATTTTGCGCCCAGTCCATAGTATGACTATACACCGGGTAAACATCTTTATTTAAATGTACACATCATTAAACATTGTTATTTAGAATAATCTTTAATCATTTCCATCACCAGTTCAAATATTGGAATTGAGTCTCCTCTTACGAAGGCCATAATGACGAAGGGTCTACCAAGCTGATCAAGTACGGTACACTTCACATACTTCTGGGATCATCAGCCCATAATTTCGTAATACAGTTTTAATTAATAAGCGCGTTACAATTAATTTCCAAGACACACACAAGCAAGATAACCACCTCTAAATTTAGATTTCCGAAAAGAGACCGCAACCATAATTCAGCGAGATTTGAATAAATAAATTGCTTGCTTATTTATTGTAGATAACCCTTTGAAGTTCGGCTTCACCGGCACCACCGTCGTAGCTATTTCTGTATGGAAGATGTTGGGTTGCCACGGAGCCACAAGAAGCCACGGAGTCTCCCCAAGAGATGTGCCTGTTGAGGCGACGTGCTGGCGGGTACCCAGAAGGATAATCCGGCGGAGTCTCCCACAAAGCACAGGAGGCCAACCCCTCGATTTTTACTGGGTGGAAATCCCACATATCGAGTATCTTTTCAAGGTTTTCCCCGCGTCCAAAAAAAGCGTGTGAGTCTCTTAGGATGTGGTGAGGCAAAATCATTTTTCCAATGCATTCTATGTTAATTCCTGTGTCGAAATCAGTTTAGGAACATTCATATAGGTACACCAATACCAAACGGAGAAATAATTCGTTTGATTGTTTTACTGCATAAACAAAAAGTATATAAGCGAATTAAAACACTTAAAAACTTTCACCGTCACTACAACAGAAGCTTAAAATCTTGTGTTAGGAATGAATACGACAGGTGTATAATATGTTACTAGTATATTATATTATTAAAAATACTCTAAATACTCACTGCCGCACACAAACATCTACAATGAACCCAAGACAGGATTGAAGTTCTTTCGTTGGTCGATAACAAATACGTCGGTACCCTTCAAACCAGAACACAGCAGCCCATACACTGGTATAAGGCAGAACAGAGGCGATGTTCTACCACCTCTAAAATATCGTTTTATATTAAAATCATCCCCCATCAATCAATCACCTGAACATAAATAGCCGCGGCTAATCAACGTAATAAGGTATAAGATTAATGGATGGACCCCGAATCATGGCGTCAGCAAAATAAGCTAAGCCTTTCATGGTTTAAATAAAATAATTAATAATAATAAATGGAAGCCACATAAAAACGATGCGATATTTGAATTTAAATTGTCGCTAAGTGTTTTGGTATTAAATATATAAATAATATTTAAATAAATAATTGAAATCCATTCGCAAATGTGTAATAATAACAAAAAAAAATATATAATATGTTTTTGTCTTTATACGATACTTACAATTAAATTTAGGCTACACTTCGCAAGTGTAGGTACATAATTTACATACTCGTATTTGTCTTAGGCTAAAATAGTTTACATTATAATACTAATTTATATCTTTACTCAATGATAATAATAAATACAGGCTCGACAACATTTATTTGCAGGAGATCTCGAGGTTTTTTTTTTTCGTCAGGAAATCCCCACGGATACCCTTCCGCCACTCGGCCGGCGAAAGGGTTATGTGGGACTCGAACCCACCAAAACCTGACGGTGTCCAACACGCCACTATGGGACGGAGCCGCGGGTGTACCTAGGCATCCACGTTACCGCGACTCCGCCCGTGGCGTCCAGCCAGCAACTGACTGGACCCGTTCTCGGGGGGAGCCTTACGCCCCCGACTGTGATGTCGGCGCGCCGGACACGGACGCGCCGTCCAGCCTGGGATCTTTTTAGGATTTGGTGCGTATGGATTTATGCCGCTTTTATATTTACTAAGTGTATAGGTTGGCTAGCATAGCGACATAGTCTTTTGTATAATTTCTCTGTTTTTGTATGAATATAAAAGATTAAGTACTTTGTAGTTAATACTAGCTACCTCTGAGGACTAAGTTGGAACTGTTAAGTATGTCTCCCTTACCACAACTTTCAAATCAGAACACAGTAGCAAGAAGAGGCAGAAATAGGTGTGGCGGTGGTGCTAACGGATTCGAACCATGAAAGGTTCTACTACCCTCGAACCTGAAACTTACTTGAGAAATATTGACAGTCTTGGCATGCATAGGGCTCTGTGGCGCGTTGGTAGCGTTCGCGCTAAAGTACCCTCCGGGCCGCGGTCGCAAATGCCGGTTGTGCATCTCCATTTGTACAATCTTCATGAACTCTATTTGTGCTGCTAACTTCTGGACTTCCTCCTAGGATAAATTAAATTTACAGTCATTATAGTTAGAACGTTACAAATATATCTATGGTAATATTAACGTCAATTTGTATTTAACTCTCCCTACTGGACTAGAGCTAGAACCATTTTGAATTAAGCCAGGTATGGAGTTTAATACTTTGGGCACCTGAACCACCGCACTTGGCGTTGCTGTAACATGTTATTAATTGTTTTTTTCGATAATGTACTTACAGTACTTGTTGTTGGCCTATATTTGGCATTTGAGTATATGTTAATATAGTTCGTCACTCTCCCATAAGTACACGTTATAAGAATTGATCGTTGCTGTTGATTGAAATAGGCCTAATATCATACTCAACATGTGTTTACACATATATAGTCGCCCACCTTAAGTTAAAATTCTATATAGTATGTATGTACATAGTAGTAGTATTTCTGATCAAGACTTCAAGACCGTTAGTTTCACATTTGAGAGAAACCTTAAAATATATATCTTTTTCTAGTAATATGTTTAGACATGTGTCACCTAAATGTCCTGTAACATGTTGTATTTGCCCGCACATTATACGAAACCGGTAAATCGAACAATAGAGGTCGATAGTATATCCTGTCATTGGTTATATAGTTGTTAGATTTTAAATTTCAAGTTAAGTTATGTGGAAACGCATGTTGATGATGATATCAACATGCGTTGTGTATAATCATTGCTTACCTTAAGTTCCTCATTCTCCTGATAGAGGTCGGGCGGCTCGTCCGGCACGAGCCCGATGCCGTTGAGCGAGGAGGAGGCGGGCACGCCGCGCGCACGTGCCCGACTGTCCCACGTGTCGCCCGTGCCGCGGACCACTCGCATCACCTGGGTGTGGCAACGGATTTAGTCTATTGCAATGGTTGTATGTAATGTGATGTCTGTGGTGGCAGGGCCGGATTTGGAGGTTTGAGGCTCTTGGGCAACGAATGAACGGAGTCCATTTTTCAGTGATGGATTAACAAATTTGCCGCCAGTTAAGTTTTTTGCGGGCTAAAACAAAAGGTTTTCCCCTATTGATCTCTGTAATTCCTAATTCACTTCATTTCAATCGAAAATACGTGAATATGTGGGGGCCCCTCTTTTGGAGGCCCTGTGTGGCGGCATTTATTGGTGCTTATATGTTACAAAATATACTTCAAGATGGCCGACGAGCTTGTGTAAGTGAGGAATTAATAATTCATGTGAAACCAGTTTGTCTTATTAAATCTGTACAAAACAAAACAAATGGTATGATTATAAAGATTCGCAGTCTATTGCAGGGTTGAATATTGGTTATCATTTAAATGTTTTTGAAATCTGCTGTGAATTGAATTTATTATTATTTTCTGACTACAGTTTTCAAACATAGGAGTTATCCGAATTATTATATTCATTGCTTTTTTGGATCGCAATTAACAATTAGTAGGTACTACATTTAATTTTTTTTTATCTTTGTATTTTATTTTAAATTTAGTTTAACCGAAAGTAACAAGTAAATAGATATAAACAACTACAAATATGTAGGTAAGTACTTATAACCAAGCGGAGACAGGTAAATTTTAATGGTAAGTATATAAGGTTATTAAAATAAATTTTTGAATATGTGAAAATAAAATAATTGTGTATAGTACGACTTTAATTTATGTGAAAAATCGAAAAACATGTTGATAAAAGATAAAAATTTCAAACAATATTACAAAAAGACAGGTTCCACCGAGATTTGAACTCGGATCGCTGGATTCAGAGTCCAGAGTGCTAACCATTACACCATGGAACCGCTTATGCTGAATGTTGAAATTTATGTACAGTTATTTTGGGATCTTAATTATACTTAAATATCCGTAAGATCGAAGTATATGTTATTATTCGAAGACATAAGAGTTACCAACAATACAAAACTTTCGTAAGAACAACCGCTTCAATCCATTTTTGCGGGGGCAAGGGCGCGAAACTTGAATGAAAAAGAAAGACATTGTGTCTCGCTTGCGTAACCGCGACTACGCTTTTTGAGCAGTGGGCCTTGGTCCGATACGTGGTTCGAGGGGAAAACGTAGCGGGCAAGTCGGTCTTTGTCTTATAATGTATTTGTTATTATTTTTAGAGTGCTTTGTAAATATAACCTAAGTTCAACTAAACGCAAAAAAAAGATATGTCGTATTTTATCGACATGCGTATTAATATAATTAATTTTATAATTAATTTATAACTTATGGTCCAAATTCGTTTAGCAATATAACAACAGCATCTTACAAACTAAATAAACTCTAATCTGGCGAAGTGCCAAATACGTGTTTTCTATACTTGTAACTCCTCTGTCGAATTACCTTGGGTAAGAACACTAGTAGCACAGTTGTGGATGTTGACAGCTGTGTGCGGATGAAGCCCAGAAGATACTTAATATCGGGTCCGGCCCGTGGCAGGATCAGTAAACTGAAAATTATTAGAAAAATCAATATTATTGTTCAACAAAGTACAGGGATCATTTTTAATTTACGTCACACGGTAAGGGGGGGTGGTCGACAAAGTATGACATTGTGTGAGGGGTACTAAATATCGTGACGTAATATTCCAAAATAATTAAAAAATGTGACCAGCTGTGACAAAGACGGGAATGGGATTAAAAAATTATGAAATTCGCGTGACGGAATTTATGGATGGCCCGGTCCCTTAAGATATTTATGAAGTGCGCGTAGTACTACGGCTTGAGTAGAGTAGTATGTATTGTATATCGTTTACGTCATAATTAGCTATAAAAAGAAAGTGGAACAGTTAAAATTTGCAAAAATAGAATGTTTTGTTTTTTATTAACGATTAAGACGAAGATCGGACATACTTTTTATGTTATTTATACATTTTACTTTTTATGCTACTCTATAAGTGAATAACAGGAAGATGGATGCTGATAGATTCAGTTAATACTCACTGAAAGGCGATCATCAAGGAGTTAACGGTAAAGATGTTGTAGATAGCGAATGAGATGAGCTTCGCTTCGTTGTAAAGGCTCTCTGCGTGGCGCACACGATAGCACACTCTCACACCCCACAAGAGGAATAGAATCTCTCCTGAAAATACACGTAAATCATATTGCTCATTATACTGTAGGGTTGGAAAACTTTATTAAGAGGTATAGTGGGAGTTTCCTATATAGGTAAGTCGCACGCCACCAGTAGCTAGTCTTACTTTTCTCCTCCGATTCCGACCGACTGGTGCGTGTGGAAGGTCTGTCGATGCGATCTTTTTTTATTTGTCTTATTTGTTTCTATAATATTTGATATGTTTCTTTTTTATAATTAAACATTGTAAAACATACATATTACTTATACTTTTTATACATATTATACGTATACTTGCCTGTTCTTGAAGATGTGATGTAGTAGGTATTTTGCAATATTGTATTTACAACTAATTTCGTGCGTATAGGATAATTTAACTTAAGGATGTCAATACCATAAAAAGTGAAAGAAAGAAGAAAAATGAACTAATTTTCAATACTTCTTACCTATAGCTAAACTGTGATCCCACCAGTTGTATGTACATTGCTTAAATTTTAATCCCTTGTTATCTGTGATCTGTGAAAGAAAACATTAATTACACATTAAATAAGGTTAAATATGAAGGGTCTTAACTAAAAAAATAATATACATTGTATGAAATTAAGTAAACGCTTTTCTTCTTTTCGCTTGTCGCCGCGGTTCACTCCTAAGTGAATGAAATAATTCTAGCAATTAGTATTAAACTAATAAAATCAGTACTCACAACTTCGGCATCGGGTGGCGCTGAGAGCGTCCAGGTGCCGAGGTAAACCAGCATGATGAGGAGGATCGGCGCCATCCACTGCAATAGCTGCTTATCCGTCAACTTCAGCTTGTGAGCTGACTTCACGCGGTATGTGAGGGAGACTCTACAACAGAAGATTTTGAGATGACCCTTAACTAATTGATACAGATTGTTTATCACGCTGTGGCAAGAAACTTCTTGTAACTTGAAACTTGGATAAACAAAAGAAATTTAATTAATTAGATCAATTTAGCGGTTCCGCGCGCAGTATAATGAGGTAAACTTTGATCCCCTATTTCAGTAAATTCTTTTAAAGTTGAAAACAAGATGATAGTGATTTTAATGAATACGTAAGTAGATAGTATGCCATTAGCGCGGCACTTTATTATATTAATGTAGACCTTCAAAACGAACACAATTTAAAATCAATGCCTTATTATTATTATCCTTATTACCTCCAGGTCTTCATTAGCAGGGCCGTGTATGTAATACAGAAGCCCATATGGCGGGTCCATTTCGTGGCGATGCACGAGTATCTGTCCAGTACGGGAAATATAGCTGCCATCTGTAAAAAGTCAACAGTACCTACATGAGTAACAATTTTTATAATAAAAATAAATCAAAATAAGGATGTTTAGGAAAAAGTTTAGATCAAGAAACAAACAAGTTCCTCATATCAATTCCTCACTCCATATTGATTTTAAACCAAACTAAAAGTAGTACAATATCTTTGAGAATCTCCGCTACACCTATTTCTATGATAGCAGTGTTCTGATTTGAAGGATGAGGTGACAAGGGAGACTTAACCGAGGAGTTCCAACTCAGTCTTTGAGGGTAACATTAGTGTTCGACTTACAAAAAGAACTTCGATCCTGTCTTGAGTTGATTACACGTCCTTGGACGACAGATATCACTTACGAACCCTCCATGTGGCTATCTACAATCCGGAATACGAATGTTCATTAGCTACAATGACGACTTACCATCAGGTGGAGTGCATGCTTGTTTTCTACCAATGTTATTTTTATGACTTGTTTTCTATGACTTATTTTTATGACCTTCCGTACCAATCGATCAAGAACATGTAATGTACATGTAACCCAAGACAGGACCGAAATTCTTTCTTAGGTCGATCACAAATGCGTTGCTACCCCGAGGACGAAGTTGCAACGCTTCGGTTAAGTATTTCTCCCTGAGCATACCAGAACCAGACCAGAACACAGCAGCAAGAACACTACTGTTATAAGGCAGAAGGTGTTAGAATAACCTCACCTCCATATACATGATAGCGCAGCCGAGCAGCGTGATGGAGAGGAACACGGGGCTCGCGACCCGGAACACCTTCACACGACGGTGGTGACGCGTGTAGATCGTCAGCAACACTGTGAGCACTATGCAGCTCACTGAGATCACTAGAAGCGATATCCTAAGAAAGAGCATTTTGTTTGTTGGTCTGTTAATTACCCTCGTGCTAATTTCCTAACAAGTGATGAGTTGCTTCGTTTCGTTTGTTAATTTGTCTGCTAACATTTAAGCATAGTTGATTGTCATTTAGATTAAAATGTTATATTTAAAATCGAAAGTATTAGTTACTTGTAGTAATCTAAAACAGCGTCTTCTGTGAAACGATGTCGTAAAGTATTTGTGTAGTGTAGGTACTTAATCCTTCATACCGAAAAGGCCAGTTATATGTCGCTAGGCACGGCTCGGGACCCCGGCAGGTGTCGCAGCCAGGCTGACACTTCAGACATTCATACGGCTCGCTCCAATTATCTAAGCCATTCTCTTCATATTCTTGGTATGCTACTGCAAGATAAAAGCAGTTTTGAGTCTCGTTTTCAGACTTTAAGTGTAGCACATTTTGTACGTTGGCCAAAATTTAGGCAACATAATAAAAATCATATCTCTGAGATCCAATAGAAGCCTAACGTTATTTAAACCAAATAGTGTGGGATTTTTACGCCCGAATGGCGGGCGGACAATATTTAAATCTTACCCTCGACAAGGGACCCATTGAATCCCTCTGGGTGGCTCATTGAATAATACCCGGCCCGACATCGGCATATGTAAGATCCGCGCGCCCAGCCGCCGTATCGAACGCCCATTTCTCGGTTCGGCTTATAGTCACACTGCAAGGAGTATTAGAATATTTATTATCAAACATTTTGTCGTATTATTCGTTTTTTACACACACATCTTCATGTGTTGTAGGAATCTGTCGATGTTACACACGCATGTCAGGGTAATCTGAAATTAATTCATTGTATACATATAAATTAAATCGTAGAACTAATAATATATTGTTATTACAAATTATATTTCTGTAATGACAATTGAAGCTACTCATGAAGAACATGAACTCATGAAAACTCATGAAGTCCCCAAAGTGGAGTCCCCGAGTGCCTGAGAGTAACTATGTATTATAATCGAATCAATGTTCTGCTCGGAGTGAGTTGCTGTCATGTCCTTGGGCAACAGCACATTTTTTAATTCTTGTGCTTAATATACAAAAGAATCTGTTTGATCTTCACAATTTCAATACTTACATAAGTCGTCTCATTCGGACATTTGTGTGTACCGTGGAACGAATATATTTGGTTGTCATTCTCCTCGTCGGAATCGACTTCACACTGATTTATCTCCAAATTGGATATGTCTATGTCAAGCGAAACAACGCCTTTCAACCTGCAAAAGATAGTAGCATCGTTACGCGAATGTTTCGCTCGGAAATCCCTTACGCAATGTTTTATATGACAGGTTAGGATCTTCGATTTTCGGTTGGTTGGAGAAGCCGCGTATTATCTGATCTGAAAGTCGAAAAGTGATGAAGACTGCGCGTTGTTAGTTTATACTTCCTTATACGTCAGTTTACTGAGTACTTAGCAAGAGTAAAAAAAGCATTAAGTTGGAATTTTTGTTCATCTGAAACACGTAAACGGTTCAATGCAAATTGTACGATTGTTCCCATCTTAAAAATCGTATCTTTAAAGGAAACGAAATATTATAAAGTTAATATGTATTTGCAGTAATATTAGAGTTATACGTAAAGTATACACTTTAGCAGTTATTTCTATGTATTAGTGTTTTAACGCAAAAATAGTCAAAGTTGTCTAAAGAGATTTCACCAGTACCACCTACATGCGAAATAGCGTTCTAGAGAGTGGTATTAAAAATGAAAAATCAGTAAAACTAAGTTAGGAGTTACTTCATCGTCGATATGACAAATGTGTTCCCTCTTTAAATAAATAATCACCATGAACGTGTAGCGCAACATGCGGTTTGGGCCTTTATCCATGTCGGTTATACATATAATTAATTACCTGTAAGCGTGGCCATTAAAATATGCTCTGACACCTGTGGAACTATGCAGTGAATGGTGAAAAGGTATAAATATTATAGGATATTTAGTCGGACCCGCTTTAGCGCATTGATTCCACCGTAAAATAAAAGTGATAGGTAGACACCGTAAAACATTATTGATGTAGAATCATTATTCTTTCTTTCATTACAGTTAGGATGGGATTAAAAGTCTTTGGTCATAACTTAATATTACATGGTTTGTGCAACCGATACGAGTAATTTGAAAATATTTAAACAATATGTATAAGTATTGAAGAGAAAATGGTTGAAAAACGGTTATGGGACATACCCGCGAATCGTTGACACGGGGACTGTGTAGGAGAACAGCCAGCGTTTAGCTTCGCAGCTGTAGTAAGGGTAAGTCCACCAGCCTTCCATGGTGGCGCCTGGTGGTGACGGCATGAACTTTGGCGATCTCAGCGTTTCACTGTCGTGAGCTGAGACGTACCTATGAAACAGAGGATAAATAGAGATCCTCATTCTGAGATCCACCTATGAAATATAGTGGATCTATCGTTGGACCTCTCATCACATAGGATAAATATGCTCAAACTGAACATAATGGGTTGTCCTAAAAAACAACATATTAGGTAAATCGCTAAAATGTATGCAATAATAAACATTTTGTATTTTTTACTTATAAACTAACACTGTGTTTCTTTATTTCTTGCTGACTTTGGAGATTAATAAACGTATAATTAAGTGAGAAAGTAAAAGGTATTGTTACTAAAACGGAGACCGTTAAGTTTAAGCTAGCCAAAGTACTAGTCTACTTAATAGTATTAATACGCACAGGTTATTTAATTATAGGTATTCTAAACATATTCTAAAACAAGAGTGCTACTATACATTACCAGGGATATTCAGGGTCTGGCGGTTTCTCCAGCTCAGGCGACACCACAGCCACTGGCTCTCCTGCACTGTACCTCTCCCACGCTACTGCACTGTTCACCACCCCTTCAGATCGTAAAGCCAGCGCCCTGGACCCCACCGCGCGTTCTGACCAGCTGCCCCCTAACACCAGACC
>DWNJ01000799.1:0-13799 GCA_018250275.1 Udranomia eurus
AAGTGTGCGATGGCCGGGAATCGAACCCGGATCAACTGCTTGGAAGGCAACTATGCTGACCATTACACCACCATCGCCGTTGAGTTTTAGGATGAAAATGCGTTATATAAATTATACATTATACATAAAATCATACCAGGCCTATCCTGAATTTCCATGGCAGCTGCAAGCAAAGTACAAGCGCTTTCAACGCTTAGTGTCGAAGTAACATGGTCTTCACAGGCCGCTCGGAGATCTTCGACCCCTAGATCTGCGGCTAACATCATCATTTCAAATACCCCGGAGTCTTGAAGCAACAACTGAGAATCAGAAAATTGATTTTTTATAAACTATTACTTTTACTTTAATTTCGTATACAAGTAAAGTTCTGGTTTACCACTAGATGTCAGCATTTACTATGCTATGAGTACTTAGTAACGTTAGCTAACGTTAGATGTCGTTTCTACACATATTGTAAAATATTTAATTTTATGTCTCCGAATATAACGTGACTATGAAATAACTATTTAATATTTTAACCTTTTGTTTACAATTTTCACATTACCTTGCCGGTGTAAACGTACTGAATGAAGAGCCTGAACGTCTCCGGCTGTACATGTGGCATTCGAATAGGTGTTGGCTGTGTACCAACAGATGGCGCTACTGTGCACCCAGGAATGCGACAGACTTCCCCACGTTTTGTATTTTGGAAGCTCTTACATCTGGAGAACAAGCATATATTTAAGCATACATAATCAAACTAAAAGTTATAATTATAGAATGAAACAAAAAATCCAGGTAGTCTGTCTTTGGCTCTTTCTTACATTATAACTATTAATACCAAACGACGATAGAAAACAATCTATGTAGTTACTTTAAATAATATAACTACTAAGAGATAAAACACCATTTCAAGTTGTTTATTGATCAGGAGATAGACAAAATCGGGCATAAAAATGCATAAGTCACACATTTTGTGCTCACAATTGCGCTGATTCGGTCGCGGACTTGTCGCTAGTGACAGACCGATTGGTTCGCTTGTGAATAATCTGACATTTTTTTACTTTACTTCGATCGTCCCCATACTATTGCAATATTTAGGATATTATAGAATTATAGAAGCACATATGAATTTTTGTTTGGAATACAAATTACGATGACATCCAGTGTGATTATCTTAATGCCATCTAACTATCTAACAAGCTGCGAATGTCCATCAAGTCAAGTCAAGTCAATCAATTAGATAAATTATAAGTAGCAAGACATAAGCTGTGGCTCGACTTTGTCGAGTTTTCCATCGTCTGGAGATACGAGATTATAACAATTTCGGAAGCGTGTTATTAATCGCTCCGAAGTTACTCCCAGAGCAACATTTCCAAGTGCAGCGATACTCAAGTTGCAGCGGTAATTAAAAACCGATAATCTTCCTCCCGAAGGATTATGAGCGGACTTTGAGCGCACGGCTTTGAAGGAAAAACTTGAGCTGTCAAGTGGAGGCAACTTGTAAGTTATGCGGCGAGTTCGGGCAAAGGAATCTGCTGCTGGCAGAAGTTCAATTTACTACAAATCTCTTTAACGTGATAGACATATCTTTTATAGCAGTAAATATGTTTTTGTAAGGCGCACCTTTAGGCAGAGAAGCACGATTAGACTAGCCAACTGTTATAATTATCTTACGTAGCTAAGTAATATTAACCAACTTGAAAATAATATTAAGTTTTTAAATAAATTTATCGATTTAGTCACACGACCACGCTGTGGGAGTGGGTGGGCGAGGCTCCCTCCGTGCTCTGCAACGACGCCTAAATTTATTAAACTGGTGCTATCGGCAATATTCATCCAATAAATTCACATTATAAATCTTTGTTAGCTTTGCTTTCAGTTCTCACGAGCGAGTTCTATTGTTCTAGCTATGATTTTTCTTGATCGAAAGAGCTGTGAGAGTTATTGGCATGTCTTCAGTAAGAATAGGGTTTACTTTTGCCGTAATTGAAGTCTGAAGAATTGTTTGCAGCTATTGTTTACGGTCTTAACGAGGTTATTTGTTAACGCGAATAAAGAAGTAAAAATCATTTTTCCTTCATAATGGGTTATGAATTTTTATTGCTCTAAGGTAGGTACGAAGATTGGTGCAAACACTGTTTTTTTCACACTATTTATTAGAATAACAAACGGGCGTGTAAATTTATCTGGTTTTTATTGGAAGATGGAAACAACACGGATGAATATATCTGAACTGCCTAAATGAATGAACAACAAAAAGCCTGTTAAGGCCTGAAATTTTATTTAAATTAGAGCTGTGATATGCCGGGTATAGTATAATATGTCACATATAAATGGGTTCCACATGTGACATATTATTTCCAAACATACATATTTCCTGCATCTTAATCAACAATTCAAAAAATTTAAGACTGCATTAGAAACCACTTCGCGAGTTTTTCTTTAACTCTCAAAAGAGTGGTTTTCTTTGCAACTCTTTACAGACCACCTGTAGAGTTGAAGATAGATCGGAGTGGTTTGCTGGGACGCTGGCCGAATGCCAACCGCGACTCAATGCGAGGTTCACCAATTGAACATGACGGAAATTGTAAATTTTTTGCCAGCCACATACAACTTGTGAAATGGGGTTTGGCATAATTTTATTTATTTGTTTTTAACACCTGTTATTGTTTAGTTTTATGCCCAAATGGGGCATGTTTTTATTTTTGAAGACTAAAGACTTGAAAACACAAGCAGTTAATTCCGATTATCCGATTATCAAGGACATGTTGATGAATCAACAAAAGGTTTAGCACAATATTTCCTAGCATTATGGAATATTTAATAATATAGACCCAGTGGATGCTAGTCAATGCTGTATTCGTTTCATGTTTCGTTTCGTCAAATTTATATACGTACAAATAATTCGTAGTTATAGCGAATAGAAAGGCTTATGTTAAAAAAATATATAAAATTAAGCTGAGTGAAATCCTTAACCTTGCCGCTCCTAGGTGATCGGAGGCGCTAAATGTGCCTAAATAGTCAATTAATACAGCGATGTGGTAAACTGTAATATCAATCAGGCGAGACCGCACAGCTCAGCGGTTGCCACACATTGAGCCAACTCATAATTAATTACATCAAAGCACTTGATTAATCAACTCAGTGGCCTGGGCCTTATCTGGAATTTAGGATGTTTCAGAGATATCATTAATTTCGGACAACACCAGATCTTAGTAGAAATGTGTGTGTTCTAATACTTCTGCTTATCTGTTTGCAAAAAAATAATGTTATATCTATATCTAGTTTACTATGTTTTAAAGTTTTCTATTGTATATTTTATAGTATTAACGTCTTAGAATACAGTTCGGTTCAATATATGTTTAAATAAAATAGTTTGATGTTCTTTTGGTTAAGTTTTTGTGTGCAAAAAAAATACATTTATATTTTTTTTCATTGATTTAAAGAACAAGATTTTCGTATTTATAAGTCAAAGTCTACGTGATCAATTTACTTTAAATCTCAGAAGAAATTTCTGCTTCTGGAGACTAAATTGGGACATATATCACACCCTGCAAATCAACTTCATGAAACACAAGTTTGAAGTTATCAGACCAAGGCAGATAGGCATTTGCCTATATCGATTAATTAACTTCTGAAGCCAGTGATTAATGCAGTTTGCGGCGAGGACCTTATCGGCGATGGCTTGGACGTTTCAGAGCCACCATTAATCTTGCTTCATCCATCAACAACAGGCTTTGACACGAGTGAATATGTACCAGCAATTTATGTATATTCCGAGCTTCTGCGGCATAGTTCACTGTTTAAACATTTAAAAATAAAATAGGAGTTTGTCGCCTGTGGAATGGAAAAATAGAATAGATCTGATACATGAAGAGAAGAAAACGAATAGTTTGCGAGATTTAAATCAATTACTTGGAAAAGTAAAATAACTTCAAATTATTTTCAATTACTGATTCTTCCACAAGTGAAGACCGTCATTCGTGTTCCCGACGTCAGATTTTCAATTCACGTCAAATCCGCGAAGTGTACGCGACGTCGTAATGATGTGGTTTCCCTGCATTGTTTCTGAATGAGTAAACGAGTTTGATCAAACTTTACACCTGTAATTACTGCGGCTCCGTCGCTACGTCATTCGATCGCGTCAGGACCTCAAATAAGGAACTTAGAAGCTTTACCTAGTTTAAGTGCAGAGTATATAGTTTTAGAATAAAAACAGCGAACTATCCTTTTCAACCGTTTGTATTCAAGTAACAACAATTCATAACATGAAAACATGAACAGCACACATCAAATCCCGCTAATGAACTGTCACAAGTGTCAAGGTGACAACTAGGGTTGTAATCCGCCTAACAATAGAAAAACAACGGTTGATGAAATTAAGTATTGGACAGAAAGCAATATCTTAAATGCTATTTTAAATATTGTGAACAATGTGGAAAACTGCAAATAGAAGCAAGCGAATGCAAGGTCTACGTTTTGCAAGGACTCTTTTCATAAATGAGAGACAACAAAAAATCCTGTCACACATTACCGAATTTGTTTTAAAAGCACTTACGAGTAATGCCGTCTACAGGTAATTATTTATGAAAATTACTAACCTTTAAACTAATAAGCGATATGGTAATACGCAAAAATTGTTAAGGACGGAATCATAAAAAATGCCTATAAACTGTCGTATGTCATGTTATTCACCCATTTTTATCCGCTTGTGCGTTTGACCTCTCATATTGACTCAACGTCAAAATCGCAAATAATTCAGTGCCGCGAAATTCGACGCCGTAATGATGTGACTTGCAACAGTTTGTTCCCGACTAAGCGACGTAGTTAAGTTTAATTAGTTAGTTATTTGCATTTGAAGGGGCGTTGTACGAGCAATAGACCATATAGATATAGTGAATTCCATAGATATTCGATAATTAAGAAGTAGAGGTCAGAAAACATAGTCTTTATCGCGTTTTTTTGTGTTTCGGCTGGAAAGAATCGGAACCCGTTTAAGTGTATGAAGGCCACAAATTCTTATTTTGCTTCAGAAAGAACAAAGCGTCAAGGAGATTGGAACATGCGCGGCACATAAATAAAAAATCCACAGTTCAAAATTACATTCATGTATATAATTCAAGCTACCCGATACCACGTCCTGATATCATGTCACTAGGTCACTTGAGGTTACCAGTATCAGAATTATTATTCAAGATGTCTGTCTCTATGATGGATGACGAGCCAGTTCGGAAGCGTTGTCACCTAAACGCAAAGTGCTTTACGATTAATGGATAATGGCGTTCAAACCGCAATCCGCCGTGCGGCTGCGGCTGACGCGGCGATGATTGATCGAGTATCTTCTCTGTTCAACGTATTGGAACTGATAGGTAACTAGGAATATTCTGAAGGAGAATAGTATTGTAGTATTTAGACTGCATACTACATGACAATGTTCAGTAAAGTCTGGTACTATCAGGGGTTGGGTCAGATAGCGCGTGACAGAATCTAATTTATGGCAAGATTTGAGTGTTGTTAATCACTATAATTGTATTATTTCACTGGACGTGCTTTAACTTCAACTGTACAATTACATTACTTTCTAATACTAGACAAATATCAGCGATTTATTATTCTACAGCCTGGAACAAATTGCACAATTTGGTAAAAATTTAGGTCATTTGCTTACTCGCGCGTTAAATTAGCTAAATAAAGTATTGGTGGCGCTTCTAGCCTTGGAAGCTAGTACCCTCTTAAAGCCGCAATTATTCAGAAAATTTCACCGAGGAACTGTAAACAGACATCTATAATCGGTGCGACAAGCCGGCGAGTGCCGTCGCCAAGATGGATGATGGTAGACCGCACGCTGGCGGACGTGACGGCGATTAATCAAACATCTTCAGCAGATTCCGATGCTGTATTCCCTGTTGTGAAGATAGCCTAATCAAAACCACTAGTTTTTGAAAAATTTGAAGAAGAAGGCTGGTTGAGTTGATGAGTTATGTATGAAAAATCGATACTGAAGTGGCGAAATGTGTTCTGTCCCAGGCCTTCGAATTTTTGAAATTAGGTAAATATTACAAAATATATATACAAAATATGCGTTACTTTATTGGTGATCCATAGGTACATATCTGTTAGTAAAATTATATTCTTCTTTGAGGTGTTTAGGCAGTACGGTGATTAAGGTCGAAGATATTCATGCTGATTAGATTTGATAAATGCAAAATGAGCCTACAAATAATATTTATTTTATAAAGTTGTTATAATAAAAAAATGTAACAATTACCTATGCAACATTCAAAACTGCCTGAGATTTAAATGATAAAGTAGTCATTGTAGGTTGCAACACTACACTCGTACAACATAACAAGGTACGATGAATGTTGAAATTTCAATCTCGCTCGTTTCTATAGGACTTAACAATAATTGTACATCCCTTTACACTCGAGCCTGTCACGGTATTCCGATAAGCTCATGAAAGAGTTCGTGATAAATCCTCATTTGCGAGGATTTTCTTCGTGCTGAAATTCGCAGTTGTGATGAAAGGGTAAATAAAGTCTGATTGTAGATTGAAAATTTGTAATCCTTTTAGCCTTATCTCGTTAGTTAATTCAGTTCCTATCCCCGCTCAGTGTTGGCTATAAAACCCGTAATCTGAACTGCGCCTAGGAGCATTCTAATTTCGCCCTATTCAGGGCTCGGCACAGTCGGCAGGCGGGTGCTAGTTGTCGGCACAAATTACACCCCGCTGTTGGTAATGAATGCTCCGTATATTTTTCAGGCTCTTTCAGTGGCGATATTGAGACGTAAATGTTGATTAGTGTAATTTCGCCCCCTGAATTACCGGTTGCGTTCGAGATTTCCTCGAGGAAACTGAAAGGACGGGATCCTACGTTGTTACGGTTGTAAGGTATCGTGAAGAATATGTCGAACTTTTATAAAAATATGTCTTTAAAAACATTTTCCTTTTTGAAACTCAAAATGAGCCTTTTTACTCTTCAATCTTTTATTATATCCTATTAACTCGTAAATTTTAATACAAATTTATTATTTTCGCTTAAATATGTAATATACATTTTTTTTGTCTTCTAATTCTTAGTTTTGACTTTGTTACTCCGCTAGATCGATGTACAGACGTTTACGTACAGATATTATTTATATTGCATAAATATTATAGTATTGCGATAATAACAATATATTTATTTATTATTGGTTTGTGTTGGTCCTCTCTCTTAAGAAATATATTAATGAAAGCGTCCAAAATTTATGTAATTACATTACTGGCAATTGTGCTAAATTTGTATCCCGTCTATGCGGAGACGACGACAACATCTCTGTTTTAAATATATATAAGATTATTGTGTGTGAAGATTGGATATTCTAAGTGGAAAAATATATAGGAGAGGTGGGAAATGAGGCGTCAGGCGCAGATTGCGTACTGGGCTCGAGCCAATTTGCGGCACTCGGCGGTCGCGGCGCAGGGACGTGCGGCTTCTAATAAAATATATCAGCTGCAACTGTGTGCAGGGTTCCTTCAACCATTCTTTTATTAACTGTCTTCGGTTGGATGCAATAACTCTTTGCTGACTCTCTGCGGCAACAGATTATCGACATTATTGTATTACACTAACAGACTTTAGACAATTTCTGAATACCACTCCAAATTTGAGGAAACATTTTTCATACAAGGCATATGAAAAAAATAAAAAGTAAAGAAAAGTTATATTAGAATATTACCATCATATACAAGTATATTTTCTTATGACGTTATAGGAATACAGTTTTTGATAAACATAAAATATCCAGTGCTGAAAATCATCGAGAATTTTCCAACAATTTTTCTTAAGATTTCCATTTCAATACGACGCCCTTCCGCCCGTGTCCTGGAAATGTAGAATTTCGTAGGAAAGCTGCAATATTGCACTTGAGATTGCGTTATTTGGTCACCGGAGAGATGAAATCTCTACATTTTACGAGATTTTTATTGAAGCTGGGGTTAACAGCAGACAAAGTAAGATTTGCGACCGATGCCGCTCAAATTGTCGTTATATTTTATAAAATTTCATTTACTTGCTAAAACTTTGTAAAACTTTGTAAAAATTATATATTATTGATTGGGAGTTTTTTGTCAACTGAACTTGCCCCGGTAATAACCAAAAAAAGTGTTGGGACCAAAATGTTGTTGTCCTTAATGTGTTGTTCGTGGTTAACAGCACTTTTTGTGTTGTACAGTTTGGTGACGCCAAGTTATAATTGCAGTTGTATTTGGTTTCGTCGCGTATTGTTTTAGTCTCCCCACAATTTCTGTGTTACCTATCTTGCCAGGATAACCATGTTTTTGCAGGCTTTTTATTCATTTTCATTTCATTTCTTTATTTCAAAGTCGTTTTTTTTACCCTGAGACTAAGTATAATTGTAATTTTAATTACCTTGACTAAAACTTGTTTAGCATTAGTTCTCTATCGCATCATTATTGCAAGCTATATTAAAGCACAATTTCCATATACCTAAATTTGTATTGAATGAGAATAAATTCGATCAGCAAATTAATTTAACATTTCACGTGGTGTCGGTGATAATTATTCGTAATCGAATCACACTTTCCCATCCCGCACCGATGGAAATTTCCATACCAGCTTTAATAGCTGGTCACCCCAAACGAGCGGTTCGCGTGGCGTCCGACTTGTAATTACGATTCATCAGTGTATTTGCTTTCACGACAAGTAGATGGCGCTGTACGATGTACGTGCAAGTGTTTGGTTCAACTTTTCTCATTTATTCCGATGTTGATGTTACCATTCCGTTCCCATTTAACTTTGTTCGCTTAACATGTGAATTCGGAATTTGTACCATTGTTCTCACCCTATTCAGACACCTGTGTTTGAAGGCACAATACCAGTGCTTTAATAGAGTTTTCATATTTACAATAGATATCATTTTCGTATACACTATATAGCCTAAGTCTGGTTTTATGTTCTACAATTTGAATCTCACTTTCACTGTGACCGCCCAAAGTCTGTGCAAAGACATCAATTTATCCATTGAATTCACATTTATATTTAAAATAGGTGTCTTTATTAGACTTTTTTTTCGGTAGAAGGGTGTACTCGTTTATATCTACAGGAATTGTAGATCGTATTTTCACGACGTCTAGTTCTTTGTTGTAGTTACACGAAGTCCTGCGTATACGCTTGCAGCTTCTCTGGGAATGAGATCGCATAGCAAGCTTTACTCTGGAACGAGAGCGGAGATGGGACCTTCTTGTGGATATTTAAGTTCCATCATACGTATTAACACGGCTCATTACCCCCGACTTGTATAACTACAAGCAATTTATTAATTTCGCCTCCAAACTCGAGCCGGTAGCGGTATCGGCGTATAAACATCGGGTACGTGGGGATAATTAAGGACTTAATTACAACGGGCGGAGTGGAGGGGGTGATTGATGACGTCACGCCGAACGCTCCAGCTTAGTGGCACTGCTAAAGGTATGTTTAAACTAACGACTGACGATGACTATAGGATTCCAATCATTAACGTAAAGTTTCAAAGATCGTATTTGTAATTGATATATTATGTAAACTTTATGGAGGACTAACCTTTTTTGGCGCGAACGTTAACATTCTCGAGAAATTATTGAAGTTCAAAACTACACCAAACTGACTTTGACACTTCTTAGCTTTCAATACCAGTGTCGGCAAGGGAGTTTATCGCCTACATGCTGATTTACAAAAAAATTTATGGATGGAAACTGTACGAAATGTTTATTTATTTTTATCAAAATATTATTGTACAACATTGTCAACAAATGTGCGTTAAATGAAGTATAATTGCAAGTTTTCAAAAGAAAGCCGGCCGACTTTGCTGCCCAATGTTTCAGTTGACTTTGATCGCGTAATTAATTAAAAAATATCGATCGTTAAGAAAGCGTATGTAAAATACAGGTACTTTCCGAATCTTAATTTAATACGCGGCCTTAATATGAAGTGAAATTTGCTGGTATTCGATTACTCGGTAACTTCCGAGCTGAATTTACTACCGCCCATGATAAACGTGCCCTTATTAGACTTGCTACATAAAGATTACATGGGTAGGTTGTTTACAGATTGGCTATGTAAGCGGAATATTTTAATTATAATGGTTTTTGTCTGATATAATACTATGAGGTTGTATTGTTTGGCTTAAGGTGAACTACAACTGAGGATATCTTAAAACCGAACCAGATCTTGTTACTTATGTTACATACATTATACTTTAACCTACAAACGAAGATGGCTGCTATGCAAAGACAGATATGCTATAAAACAAGCGACATGCGATTTATAAAAGCTGTTCGCTTGAAGGGGAAATCGTTCTTGTCGTAGATGTGATAACACTGTTTCTTCTAGCTATTTAATACGCAGAAAGTATTAGAGTAATAAAATCTATACATACAATAAAACTATAGAAGAGTTCAATTCTGTAAATTGAATAAACAACTAAAAAAACCCTAGGAGTCTTCATACATGTTGAAATTTTTGTCTGCCTTCTGTTGTCCGGCTTCCAGGCAAACTTCCTATTATAGTCCTCAACAACATATATGCTATAATTTATTATTAATAAAATGACTGAATATTATTCAACTAATAAGTTAACACAACACTTATTCTCGGGCGGTACAAAGTTCGCCTCCGGGTCACCTATAGAATTCTATAGAATTAAATCACACACACTAACGTTAGCAACGATACCGCGGGAACACTATTCAATTTATGTCTTAAAGAAGATAGTTTATCTTCTTTACCGTTACCCTTATGCTCTATCGTAAAGATATACAATCAATACAAAAATCCATACTAATATTATTAATGCGAAATAACTCTGTCTGTTAGGTTTTCACGCTTAAACCGCGGAATTAATCTAGATAAAGTTTAGCGTAGAGATAGCTTGGGGACCATTGAAAGACCAATAGGTCAGTTTTTATACCGAAAGTCATCCCTTAAGGTGAAAAAAGTGTTGTTTTGTATGCGATATCGCCTACTATTTTGTCCTCTGTTTACTTTATAATGCGGGTGGAGTCGCGGGCATAAATTGGTTATCTATAGAGATACGCAGTTATTTGCCACAAGAGCACTAGAGAGCAGAGAGAGCTTATGCAACGAAGCGAAGCATTAATAACGGGCTTTATCGTCCCAAGATTGATAGCTCGCGCGGACTTTTCCAATTAATCATCCAAGCACACAAACTTATTCAATTATGTTCAGATAAACGTAAGCAAAAAATATGGAAAATTTCAATCGGTATTTCGGTTTTTTTAACAGATGTCTCTAGTGGATTAAATATGTCCCTTCGTTCTTTTCGATGTTCCTACAGGAAAATAATTGCCTGGGTCGCTTTTAACATTCCAAACTATACAGCATACTGTCCACCTTTTAAAGAATGCTTTAAAATATTTTATTTTTGGTAAGTTTAGCTCTTACTATAATAGAACCTGCACAAAACTTGAAGAGATTGAGAGCTGGAAAAAATATATTGGAATTTATATTTACGAGTATATAGTATAGTATTTCTGTGTTTTGGTTAGATACATAAAATGTTCCGGAGCTTAGTGGGAAATTTACTTACTCTAAGCTGGATAAGTTCGTCTATGAGCCACCAGAAAAACAAAAGATTATCACCACCATGATATGCCTAATTAATTCGAGGCGTTTCTACTAGGAAGATTTAATAATAAAGCTATTTACAATATTATATATCATTAGTGTTGTATATGGTATTTTTGTAGCTAATACTGCGGGATTTGATATTAACAACAGCGCTTATCGCAAGATGGATGGCGCGACTAAACTTTTTGCATTAATCAGGCGCGCAGCTGCCGAGGCACGTGTGCGCGCTGCTTTATGATTTTCTTCGCTTTCCTAAAATTGAGAGCGCATCCTATAATTACTCAGTTATTATACGTGTTATCATAATGTTCAGTACTAATATTCAATTTCATAAATTTTCTAATGTAAGTAACTGAATTGATGTAGGTTGTTGAATACATTCATTTAAAAAATACCAAACCATGTAGCCTAGCCTTATATATAAATGTTTGAACAAAATTCCTCGAGGCTTTTAAAACTTCACCACAAGTAATGTAGGCGTAATGGTAATATTTTACTTGACATATCCTCTCAACAAACTAACATGGTACCGCGTACAAAAAATAGCTCCCACAACTCACAGCAATAAATAATAGGATGTTATAAAAAGGGAAGGTCCGCAGAACTAACCTCATACATCAAGCGGCTTTGAAACTAGCGAAGGAATAGCGAGTTATATTTCCAATTTACTCTTTACAAATACGAGTGTGTGTTACAAACTTACTTATGTAGGGAAGTTTCAACATTGCGGATTCCTTTTATGATTATTCGACCATGTTTTAGCCCCTGTTTTTGAGTTTTTGGATACACTCCTGTCCAGTGACGAGGGAGTACGATATTTTATTATCTAAATTTGAACCTTTGTTTCTGTTAATCAAATAAAGATACTAATCAATCTGCAACTAAAGATACAGATAAAATTCAATGTTTATTTTCTTTACGCATTCCACCCTTTATTTTAATTCAATAATATATATAATGCGAATTATATAAATGGAAAGCGAAAACCATATGCTGTTCAACGTCATTCATTTCTAAAGCAGAAGTTCGCATTTTCCGGCACTGACCACATGGCGCGAACAAGGCGGCCATTTTCATGCAAATTTGGCGCGAACGTTTTTTGCGACCCCATCTTTGGCAGGTTTAGGAGCGATCGGAATAATTTCCTCGGCTCCCGATGCATGGACAATGGGTATCGGGTCTTCATATTAGCATTAGCATGGCATATTGAATTCTTTTGTGTTGAACAGTCCGTTGGAATATAAATGGTGTCTGTCAATCTAACTTCGGAAAGAAAATTGGTCGGCAGACATTTTTCTAGTACCTCCAGCTCCAGCTCCATCTTGGAAGCTTCATGGTCAAATCTATACGATGCCTCTATTTTACGAAGGTTTGTTCTTTAATGAAATTATATAATTTAATTTTGTATTGGTTATGATACCCGTACATTATACAAACTGATAATATGTCAATTAAAACATATTGAAAGTTTATATAAAAAAAATCAATTTATTTTATTCAACACAACTATTTAATATGAAAAATAAATTTCTACAACCCAGAGTTATGTAATACACGGGTTCTATAACAACATGTAAGTAAATAGTACTTTCCTGTTTTTATATTTTTTATCAATTCGTTTCTAATACAAATCACGACATCTGTTGGAGATTTTATAAAGAAGAACATTCAGTGTTTATCTCAATAGATGTCGTTACATTACGCATCACATCAACCACAACGAAACTTCAGGGCTAATGAAAACATGCAAAAACTTGAAACAAATTACGGGAATGTGACGATGAATATTTAATTAGAATAATTACTTTCAGATCATTAGGGAACTCGCGCTTCATCGAGCAAATTATGAGAATTTCACGTCGCGAACGTTAAATTCATTTGCATTTGAAACAGAGACGTTGAATTTATGTGCATTCATGAAGGCGCGTAATTTCTATGCTTAACAAAGTTTATACTGGCATAATTTGTCATTTCATAGCGTAATATTCAAAAAGTTATTGAATTAAAATAACGAAAAGGGAGATTCCTATTCCATTTATAAAAAATAAATTTTCATTGAAAAAGTTAAGTATATTTTAGGTAATCGATTATATGGTTTTCAATTTTTTTATTTTAACATTGAAAACTTGTTTAATTTTCAAATAAATAAATTGAAAACAACATAATGAACTCAAGGGGAAAATGTGCATG
>DWNJ01000800.1:0-13797 GCA_018250275.1 Udranomia eurus
CTAGAACGTGAATTAACAAGAATCAGCAAAAAATAGGCCTACACCCAAGAGGCGATTACCGCTAATGTTAATAGAAATAAAGGCTATTTCTATTTCTGTTTCTCTGTCATTGTTATTCTGTTTCTCTGTTCCTATCTCTCTGTTTCTGTTTCCTTAGCCTATAGTCTTATGTCGGTGGTTGGGGTTCAAACCGCAAAAGCTCGCTGATTTTACAAACCAATATTACGCAGTTAGTTATTAGTTTTTTTCATACATTTCAATCACAATGAAGACAACATCACAAAACAGGATGTTAGTGAAAAAAAATGCGTGTGCGAGTGATATGGTACATGTAAGAAGTAAATAGGATATCTTTTCCATAGCATCTTACGTAGTCTCGTTTATAGGTCACGCCATGCCGCATCGAGACGCATTTATCAATCAACAACAGACTTGATCCGCCCAAACCCGTTACGTCAATACATCCTACGAGTATATTCCTCACTCAAAACTTGGCACTACTCCTGGAAATATATCTTAGGATGGGGAAATGTTGGATGACATTTCGGGGCTGAGAAAACTCGGCACACAATTCACACTGCAAGCTGTAGTGTAGTGCTGTATGCAAATGGATGGTAACTGAAGTGTAGTGTTCGGGCTTTCGAGCGAAAGAGCTTTGAGTGGAAACACGATGCTGTAGGTAGCGTTGCCCTCTCTATCTTCAGTTACTATGATACGTGTACTTCTTTTTCTTTCGACGAGATTGAAGACTAAGTTGGAACGCCTCGTTAAGTGTCTCTTCCTTATACAAATCAGATCACAGCAGCCCGAACACTGCTGTTATATGGCAGAAATAGATCAAGCGGAGAGACCTTCGGAGTGGAAAAGGTTTACTATCTTAACGTATGTTACAGTCTCCACAGTCAAAGGGGACGTTGATAAGGAATGTTCCCATAAAGGTGTCAACATCAAATTGTACTCAAAGCCAAGCAAGTCAAAGCTAACGACGCTCTTCTCGCCGTTTTCCCCTCTATTTGCATACTCGTTCAGCGCTAATGGTTACTTCCGGGTTGTGCGGCACGCCGCAGCGGCTCACGGTGGCGGCCATGCGTTGAAGGTTAACCTTCACCTTTCACAGACCGGGTCGGGTGATTTCTTAAGTTACACGCATAGTTGTATTGACATATTTTTCTATTTCTAAAAATGGAGAGACCACCACGTCAAGCACGTAAGATGACAGGCTTTTGCTAAAGTGACATAACAAATTGAGTTTTTTTCGCTCATACTAATGTGAAACTATACAAGTGTATGTAATTAAAATTATAAGTAGGTAAATTGATTCAATGTTAAATTAGAATTCGTTCTTTTTATAGGACAACAAGGTTACTTATTTTTCGAAATAAAATTTAGGTTCTATGTAAGGTATTATCTATAATCCTTCAAACACTTAGTAAAAAGAACTATAACGTTACTATGCTAACAAGTCCTTTCTACCAATGAAGAATTACTAAGCCTAAGCGTAGCCAACAGGATAAACGTTAACTATACTCTTAACATAAGCGAGAATTCACTTCTCTAGCCCTAGCACCTGTTGTGTCGCTTATAAATAGTTAAGTGAATAATAGGACCATATCTTAAGTTACGTACGAATACGGCCCTTATTTGTGTAGAAATAAGGTTCTGTTTACCATATTGGAACGATGAGTATACAACAAACATAAAATAGGACTTTCATCTTTCCATCGCTAACATTACGCCGCATATTTTAATCAATATGTTTTTTACAAATACTCTTATGTCCAAATATATTACGTTTTATTGTCGACATCGGTATTAAAATGCCATTTTAAAATATTCAGTATAATTTATTTTTCATTGTTCGTTTCGAAAACCTAATAAAATTAATTGTTTTAATAGGTATTGTAGAAATACAGAAGTATTATATTTATAAGCGGCAATTACCAATCGGTATCGGATTTACGATCGACAGGTCGTGGGTTCGTTCCTCACTCCCACATTGCACTATTGACGTGAACCCACTCCTAACACAAGCCTTCCAGCTTAGCTGGAAGTTAAAAAATCACTAGCGATTTTATGTATGTATGTTTATGTATCGACATGCTAGTAGTTTTTATTTAAAAGATATACATATTTATATTTGTATGCCACTAATATTTGTAGTGTCCTATGCCTGCAAGTAGTGTGGGCTATATATTTTTTATTTGCAAGGTTATTTTTTAAGTTAAGCCGTTAAAAAGTTAAAAATACGGCAAACGGAGCAACGGGTACGGTGTCCGAGCGATAAAAAGTTTTCTATTTTCTAGCATGTGACGCGACAACTCGCGATATTGAATGTACCACTAAAGCACCGTACACATAAGCCGAGTTGCACTCCATAAAAATGAAAGTATGTTTCAAAGAAATAAAGACAAAAGAAAAAAAAATTACGCCACTAAAAATAAAAGTTAATTTTTTTATTCGTTTAAAATGAATGAAAATCAAAAAACAAAGTGAAAGTTATTAAATTTAATTTAAATACAAGCATTAAGTTCTTGATATATATATTTATAGTAATCGCTGTGAAATAACTTTAACTATGCAATCTATCTATTTCTATTAACATTAACGTCCAGGTACAAAGATTTTATTTCAAAGACATCGTATACATGTTCCTTATTGTACTAATATCGCACGATTCGAAAATCATCTTACAAACTGCTGTTCATACGCACTTTAACACATGTATTATTTAAGTTTCCCTGGTTAAGTTTATAAGCGTTTTTATTATATCAATAAACTTATTCATCCACATTAATTCAGCGATAAAATGTCCCGGAAGGTGCGTACGGAGCTTTATTTTCGTCTGCCATTTATTCTTTCGCTATGAACAGACATGACAGGTAGCGGGAGTAACGTCATGACGTCATACGTGACGTGTTATAGTAGTTCCAATTTTCGCATAGAAGACTCTAGGACAGTGTTTTTCAATGTTTTTGAATACGTGACCCCACTGTTATTTAGAAACTTGGCTACCCCCTTGAATGCTAAATACTAGGCGACTCCTTAGACCTTATAGACCTTAGAATCATCAACACCAGAATTATCATTATCATAATTATCGTTTTTGCTTTACCGTCCAATTTCTGAACTATCCCTTTCTTAATTTTCTTGGTTGTCAACTGCTTAATTAAAAAATAATAATTCTAAATTCTTCCAAGCAGGCACGGAGCCGTTGAGTAAACATGAGCATCTTCAACAACATTATATAACTTCAAATAGCTTCCTTTATGAAGTTGTCATTATTACGAAGGCGATAAATTTCTTTATGCGTGGCAAACAATGCATTATAATTGGAAAAATCTGTCACAAACTTATATTTGTGTGATATTCTCTTCACTAAATCATAGAAACTGAAGGAACATGACATCTCCTAGCAATGTATAAGCTATTTTGTCTTCAAGCGTCCATTTGGCGCCGGCGGTAGCTGTCTGTTTAGATATATGATATATTTATATTAGTTAGATCTTGTGAATATGTAGTCGTCTTACTCAAATTAAACAAGAAGAATTCGTACATTGTTTTAGTAATTGCCGCCGCATCTTTCTTATGTCCCACAGCTGAGCATCGGTCTATGCCCACAAACGCGCAAGGCATACTCTGCCACGCTGCTCCAATGCTGGTTACATTAATAATAAACTACTTTAACTTTGAAAGGCCGCTATTATATCTGTCGCTGTTGGAGTTATTAGTAGTATTCCATATATTTAGAAATATATACTCAGGTACTCTCCCCACGCCACTATGTAATGCATATTATTACTTTAAAGGGACTTTATTCCGAAATTCGACGAAGAATTAGATAATTAATTATATTTATTGTAAATATGCCATGATATATAACTACAATAAATATGGAATGCGGAAGGCGGAATGGTATACATGGAAGCGCGCATAGCCCCACGGCTTGTGTAGATCGCATGCGATCGTGCTAGTTAAAAAAGCGAGCAACGTCGGGTGCGGTAACTGGATGGGTCTGACCGATAGTGGTATTTTCATGTGCGTTTCCGTACTTCAGAGGGCACGTTAAGCAGTCGGTCCCGGTTGTTACTGAGAGATAGCAGTCGTGAAACCTCGTCGGAGTCCATTTGGGGTTTTAAAAACATCCGACATACTGGTTGACCACTAATCGGTTCTTTCGCCAGTACGCCATTGGAGCAGTAGTATGCGTAGTATGCTCCAGGCCTTCCCCAGTTGTGGAAAGAGACCTGTGCCCAGCAGTGAATAAGCTACGTTGCTACACATGGGTAGAGCTAAATTCGAAACCTTTCTTTTAGCTGAAGTTAATTAACATTAAAAGTTTACTGTTAACCTTCAGCTATGTATTATGATAAAATCAGTATATCAGAACCTGAAATTATCATAGTAAATATTTGGACACCGACTGGATTTGGAAACGGCGCAATTTAATTATTATTTTATGTATTATTTCGTTTTATTGTTGTATAAAATTTAAACTTCGTTCGAGCGTATAACCCGTAAACCCGCTTACACAGTTTCACATTGTAACACACTGGTAAAAATAACAAAAATGTTTAACCAAAAATGAGCACCAACTTCTATACCAATTGTACTTCACACCTTCGCAAACTCCATTCTATTCTGAACTTTCGGTCAATAATCACAGAGTCCGTTTTCGGAACTGCAAACTGAAAGTCTTTGAAAGAAAGTTGCCCGATGTTCCTAGAGTAATAAAATAAATTTGTGTGGCATCAAACGTGGTGGGCTATTACGGGGAATTTTGATTGCCCGACTTTAATTTCAACTTGTATCGCCTATTAAACGTTATTCTGTTGGTTTTGTGCGTATAATGGGCAACGTTTGCGCTCCCGACATCAAATAAGATGAAAATAAAGCATACAGATTCCGTTATTTCAAGCTCTGAAAGAGATTTATTACGCGAAAGAAGAGCGGGCATCATAACATTATTCAAAGCTTTGTGTTTTTATACGTGTAATATTTCACTGTTTAGATATAAAGTCATCTTATATTCAACTGTATAAGCCCCGGCTTAACTGGGTACTTTAGGTTAATGTTGAGATTATTAAAAATCCCTTTTATATTTTAGGATAGAGCTAAAGGCCGATGTATGTGTCCTCGTAGATGTTCCAGTCTAAAAATGCACGCCCCTGCAAAGTCTTTATCCACACATGCAACTTTTCATAACACACACATAACGTACAAATGTCGCAAATTGACAGTTTTGTTGACCAACCAGTGTACAAGTAAGTTGACAAGCCATAGAAGTCGTGCATTTGCTATAAATTTCTGAACATGACAGATCGCCCTATTAATTGAACAATGAGAGCTCAAACAACCTACACATACTAGTGAAGAGTTGTGATAAATATACGCCTTCACACTTTAAAATAATTTTGTTTAGTTGTAGTTTAAATAGGCGTGCATTTTTAAACTGGAAGATCTATACGTACCCTGTGTACGTTGCGTTGCGTTGTTGTTTGTAGCGTTACGCTTGGCGTAACTTTACTGCTAAAGTCTGAAGCTAGTTTGCTACAATTTCTATCAACATACAAAATGTCCCTATTTGTTAATGTATTTCATGAAAATCGTAAATAAATAACAATAAACCATAATATTTACATTTATTACAATCTGTGAAAAGTTCCAGTCCCTTATTCCGTTCACGATACTACCCACGTGTCTCTTCATTTTAAAACCCTACTCCTTAAGTCAAAGTTCAAGTATTCAGTCAGTTTTCATTAATAATCTGGATAATAAGTTTTTTAATATATTTTATGTCTCATTATGATACCATATGTCTTACTATTATAATTATGTCACAATAATTACATTTTCATGACGGGGACGGCTAAAGTGATCCTGAAGATTTTTGTAAATTGGCCAATATATAACGTAATTTAAGACAAGTGTCATGTAGGAGCAAGTCGGAAAAACCTTTAACATTCTACTTAATGCATGTAAATTCAGGCAAAGTCGCAGGCAACTGTTTCGTAAAATCACTGTTGTTTATTGAATAAGTTTTTCTGTTTTTTTTTCAACATGCAAAATGTTGTTCTCCATCATAGTTGATGGTTGAAATTCAGAACCTGGAAATCTAGACCCTGGGTCTCTCAGGTCAAAGCGGACCATACTATATCCATATCTTAGTTTCTTAACGCAATCCGAAACGCAATCCAAAATTCCACATCAAAAAGGATATAACATTGCAATACTTGGTAGAAACTTGGTAGACAAATGTATTGTTCCTACTGTCATTCTCCGATACTTCGGCGCTTTGCCAAGCTAACAAATTTTAATGATAGTTGTGCGTCGAATAATTTGCGAATTGCCCTTGACTTCGTAATTTTGGCAAAACAAGCCAAATGTGTTTTCGATGGCGAAGCAAATTATATTCGAGGGACATTCCTTCAATTGATCTAACAATCATTAAGTATAAATAATGTAGATTGTCTGGTTTACCTCAATTTACTTGTACGATAATCAACATAATAATTTAAAAGTACAGCTGCCTCGTTATTCATTAAAAAAAATTAAAGGAATAAAAAGCGTGGTTCGAAAAAAAGAAGAATTCGCTTAGAAGGGACAAGGCAGGCAGTTGTTTCTAATTATGATATGATTTTTGTATTTAATTGTGGTATAAATAAAAAATATTATATCTATTATCTAATATATATATGAAATCAACCAAAATAATGTGAATATAACATACACTTAGATTTATACTTAGACTTAGAATATGACATACACTTATATATTTTTTCAATGTTCTCTTGGTTAAATTTAACCCCTTGTATCATTGTCTAGTAGATGTCCACTCACTTAAACTACCGATGCACTTGTCACGAAACTACATAGCATTTGAATAAGAAACACAGATTCACACGGAGGTCTTACTACAATACATACGTTCCTAGTGAAAATCGTGGTGTAAATTCCAGACTTAACATAGGACCGAAAGGACGTACATTTCTGTAATGTATCTGGTGACTCAATCCATAATTCAGTCCGTTTTTATCTCGCTGTTAACAGACCGACTGATTCAGTTAAGTTTTATGTCGTAGCTGCTTTTCTAATTCAAATGCAATGTCGAATTGCCTGAGAAATATATAGACATATATCGAAATATTATTGGTTTATAAAGAGTTGGACGTATGGGTAAAGTGGAAGGGTATGCATTATTACACTAGAAGATCTACCTAGAACATATACACCTTGATACAGTTCTCATTAAACCTCAGTTCAAGAAGTATACACGTCAGAATCCAACCTTTCGTGCGAAATAACATTCCTAGAACTGTGAGAATGTTCGCAACATTGTGGTGAGTTAATAAGCTACTGGGAAAAAATCCATTCGTAATTAACTTTCATAAATAAGTAGCCTTTCCAATTAACCCGTCAAGTGCAACTTGACAAAGTTGTATAAATGGCTTTTGTCATTAAAATAATATTTCTTTATACGTGCAATATTAAAAGATTTATATAGAGACCATTGATATAAGCATTTTGTCTTCATTAATGCCTAAATCAACCGGATTTTGACTTTCAATTACTGTCTAAAATAAGTATTTTACTTACTCCGATTTACTTATTCCGAATTTTAATAAACTGAAAACAATATTGAAACAAAGATGACTGTTAAATTAGTAACTCACATTTGTTCAACAGGAGTATAATTATTTTTTTACACTTGGTATATAATAATTAGGGTATATACACATTGGCGACAATTACCACCTGTTTGAACTTTTTTAGTTAGTTTAGTGAAGTGAACGAATCGAATTTATTTGACTTGTACATTAACACTAAATTCTACAGTTTAGAACAAAAAGCAAGAAGATCAGGCGAAAATTAATACAATTAAACTCGGGCTGTAGCTGAGCGGTTTATATGCATATATCCGACCCTCGCCTATTGGCTTAATTTTTCAGGTGACTTGATATCTTTTGCATAAACATGTGCTTTTAAGACACTTACTATTGCTATATACTACTACATATCCTTCCATTCTTCCATTGCTATCTATTCTGTATGTAGCAGTCAAATCAGGTCACTCCTTGAAAATCTGCGAAACCACACACAAGAAGGAATCAAATACAAAGATAAACAAACAATCACACAGACAAACAAATACACTACCAGTCTCTCAAACAAGGGAACAAACGCGCGTCTTTTTGCTACGGGGACTAAAATTCGATTGTCTTGCGTGTCGTCCGTGAGCCCGGGCCTACTGTTTGTTCGTCCAGCATATTTCCCTCGACGAGCGAACGTGCCACAAATGCAGTTGGCTTGTTTATTTAAACCGAACCGAAACGGATCCGATGTCGACTGGACTCGCGGGATGTCGGAAGTGATTAAAATCTACACCACGAAAGAAATAAAAGCCAGCACAGCTGCCGAACGAAGAGGAATAATTTAGAACAGTTTGCCGTGTTAGTTTTCGGTAATGTTAGACCCGAGTCGAAAGGGGAGACATTTTTAAAAAGCGTTCGAATGCAAATTTCCCTCATTGTAGCGGGTTCCGTGTCGCTGGCAAAGGATTACAAAATTAAGCTAACGAGGTTTACGTAAATGTTTGCATTACAAATAGTTAATATACGAGTATTATTTTATTGATTTGATTTAATATTGTGATGTTTGATTGATAACATTTTAAATTCATGTGTATTTCTTATTTAAGCTCGAATTCATTCGCCTTTATTCTTTTGTATATGTACAAGTAATATGTAATTCGAAGTTGTATAATTTATTAATTTTACATCTTTTGAATGTGTCATAATTTTAGTAAATCTATGCTATTTTCTTTCTTTATTACTTGTATATTTATTAATATTAATACTACAAGTTTTGTGGATGTTTCTGCGGTGTAGTTGCGGAACTCCAAAAACATGACATGCTTTGAAATGCAGTTAAACAGCAGCCGGCGTAATTTTGCCCGAGAAACCAATATGCAAAATGGGTTTTTCCAGCTGCTTGTAAATGGGAATGCTTCTGAATATTCGCCCTCTTAATTTGGTGAGTTGAGTGGCATTTTTTCTGTTCCATCCTTTTGATCCAAAATTAATTCCTGTTTCTAATTCTTCTTTATGTCAGGCCTCATGAGTCATGCCGCCCATTTGCACAAAAATGAGAGAATTCTATTTTATATTTGGTATATATTCATTGGTTTATATTCAATTATTATATTTGGTAATATCTATATGGAATTCCATTTATGGAATATATATGGAAACAATATTTATGAAATAGTACATTACGATACATGTAACTTAAATTGTATATTATTTTACGTCGTGAAAGTAATTAGTGAAAACACCGTGCATAATTATTAATTTTTTGACGTGGCAACGTCATATAAATCGATGAATGCGGGCTGCACGCACGAAAAAGTGTCACGTTCCGCGTGCAAGTTAGAGCGTGGAACGTGCGGACATGCGTCACAAGCGGAACGTCTAAGCGTTCCGCTTGTGGCGCATTTATCTCTCTTTCACTCCATCGGCCGATGCGTCCGATAAACACGTCAAATATTTTGTCAGCTGTTTATAAAGTGAAGTGAAAAGTTAACGTGGTTTCAATTTTATCCAAACATTTTTAATGTTCAATTAACTCCTTCTTTGTATTATTCAAAATAATGATAAGTCAGGGATAATAATTCAATTCACTTCAAGTCTTAAAAGTAATTCTTCAACAATGTTTTCTTATGTTTACGTAAAATTATCGTCCGTAAACCGACTTTATTGAGAACCATTTTTTTAACTCAAAGGTAATTGTGCTCAAACATTATTTCGGTCTAAAAAATAATTTATTAATAAAAGTTATGTGTATACTTTATAATGAATAAATAAATTAAGTAACTAAGTAACGCTTTCTCATTCATTGCTCCACACTAGGATTCCCTGTGTCGTGGGTGCCATGGACAACACACAAAGTCTACAACACAAACAACCAGACCGAGAGCCTCTCTAAGCTCATCATCCAAATTTCCGCCTCGCTGGGAATCAAACCCAGGACCCTTCGAACGGCAGACCGGCATGGTGGCCATTGCGCCATACGGGTCGTAAAAACATTTGATTCTTGATTATATTCGTCCTACGACGATATACGGAATTCAATTGTTAATCAATACGAACACTTTGCCCTTACAATATCTATACGAATGCAAATTGAACATCAATGGCAAAAGCCCCTCTGTTATCCACAATTGCGTGATGAAACGAAATCATGGAATTGTTATGCCATTATATTATCACAGTTATCGTTTCTGAAAATTCTTTGATCAGGAATTCTATCTGATGTTCCATTTATTTATTGCTGTCTTGCAAAATACGTTTCACCTGTGGCTCTTAAGCGGATTGCTGGGGCTCGGCTCTTATCGTGTAAATGCGTCGGCTTTTTCAAAACGGCATTATCTATTCGACTTATTTCCTCTTTGCGAGTTTGAACATCTTGGATAGCGATATTACGGTGATTTTAATTTTTATAACAAGTTTTGGAATTTTATTTAAGAAATAATATGAATTTATTCTTATTGTGATTATGGTATTCTGTGTCATTCTAAGGACAGATTTAATATAATTTGTATTTTTACTTAACGCCCAAAAATATAGTATGCATATGAAATGGGTCTTTAATTTTATAAAAAAATGTGTTGTTGTGTATTATATTTTTTGTATAGAAGATACAGAAGTATTCAACAACATAACTACCCCGGGTGCTCCCATAGTGTGTGTAGTGTGACGTCAAAGTTTTTTTTTACAATCAAACATTATTTTGTAAAAAATATTTATACCTCTTTAGTTGATGTTGTTATTAAAGCGTATTTTTTAATTTTTACGCACAGTTTATGCCTTAATTTGCCGTAACGATATGTGGAACTCATCCTCACCCCTTGTCATGTACCACTCCCTCCCCCTTAATGTATGACCTAATTAATGGATGACCCTCTATAATGAATAGTCTTTTCGACCGACGACCGACCAACGAACGAATAGGTTGACAATTCGGAGCCCCGGTCTCTGAATAAAATGTGGTAAAGTTGGTTAGAACATTTCGTGGTTATATTCCAGAGGCAACACCACCACATCTATCTCTGTCTTTTAACATCAGTGTCCTTGCTGCTGCGTTTGGTTTGAACGATGTTGTCAGAGAGACACTCTTAACCGAGCTATTACAACTGAACTCAGGGGTGGCAACGCGTCAGTGGCCGATCTAAAAAAAAACTTATCACCAGGTGGGCTGTATGCTACCTCAATAAAAAGAATGAAATATGTTTAAGGATCTTGAAGACACCTAAGAAAACAACAATCCTACATTCTAAACTAGCTGCGAAGAGCACACTCGTTGAATTAACGGTACGCGAGTATTTGCGAATCGACTTTGGTTTACGTTCACTGGTGCGAAAGTACAAACTGGCGGGTTCCCACAATATTTTAGGTCCTATGCAGTACTTGATAGTACATTTTAACATTATAGCACTTATAACAAACTTCTTCTGGATACTAGGTCACAAGAGCTGCCATATCTTCGAAGTCAAACTATTATTGATACGTTCGTCATCATTTTTAGAACCCTTTTTAGAACAACAGGAATTGTGGTGGGTGGTAGAGCCTTTTACGGTTCGACTCCGGAAGCACCACCGCCACACGTATTTGCCTTATAACAGCAGTGCAGTGCTGCTGTGTTCTGGTTTGAAGGGTCAAGGAGACATTCTTAACCGAGGCGTTCTAACTTAGACCTCACGGCTAGAAATGCATTTGTGGTCGATCTAAGAAAGAACTTCGATCATGTCTTGCGTTGATTACAGATGCCCATGCGGCAGTGACCACTTGGACTGCATACTCGTATGCTGCCACAAAATTATAAATAAAACTATGTTCAATTGCAATGTATTACTTATATGTACCGTGAAAAAATAACAAAGAGTTGTTACTTTTAAAGAAGACGACCAGAAGAAAGAAAGTTTAGTAATATTACAACTCACACGGATCCCTCTGATATCAAACTGCATATAATGATTACAATTGTTACTTTCAATATTAATTATTTACTTTACATTATTTTTTTGACGCCGAAAAACCATTCGTCATGGTCACATTTCACAACAGCTTTTCCGTCGTAAATTACTTAAGATAAGGTTACTAACTTGACCTTTCTATAGACGATTGATCTGATTGCCAAATTCGGAGGTGTCCTTCACACCGAGAACACCAACTTTAATCAAAATGTAGCCTCCAGACAATTCTGCTATTCCGTGAGTGCGCTTGAATTGGCAAGTGTAAATTCGTGTTGGCAAATAATCTTTGATTTGGATTTAGTCAAGCGGAATTTTCCGGATATGATTCCTTCATACAAATTCTGCGTGACGTAGTGGCGAAAGATTTACCAACGAAGAAGGGAATTTTAATACGGGGATTAACAAACCCGAAAGGGGATTTTGAATTCTTTCAATACCATATGCGAAAGTGATTTAACCTTGAATATGGATAATCTTTTGAACAGGATTGAGAAGGACTTACTTATATCCGGAGACAATCTTCGCCGAGGCGTTCCAACTTAGTCATCAGGGGAAGCATCTGTCTTCGACCTAAGAAAGACGAAAATACCAACGAGTAAATAAGTGTTATCTATGAAATTTCTAGCTGAGTTTTCTGAGAATGTCGTATCTTATATCACATAAAACCAAAAGGACAAGACGTAGGTAGCAGATATTTGGTGTACGTGATGTAACTAGTAATTTGGTGAGGTGATGTTACGTCAGATAGTATTATAACAAACAGAAGAAAACGAAGTTCGGAAAGAAGTTTTGAAAGTGTGAAAATCTATGTATAATATACATTACTAAATGTTTTCGACGTTTTATAAATCGATGAACGCCGGCTGCACGCACGAAAAAGTGTCACGTTCCGCGTGCAAGCGTAAGCACGGGGAAGAGAGAAACGATCGGCCTAAACATTCGGTTTGTGACGCATTTATCTCTCTCTCTTCTACTCCGCCAATTCGGATGTCCGAAGAGAACGTATTCTGTATCTTACAGACAAGCAATAATATTTATTATATTCTAATATATTACAGTAGTATAAATAATATAAATGGAATGTTTCAATAATATGTCGACCATGGAACAGCAAGCAGTGTTCGGACTATTGTGTTCTGATTTGAATGGTACCTATCCTAGGATGAGACGTTTAAGCGTGGCGTTCCAAATTAGTACTCAGGATTAGTAACGTATATGTAGGCGACATAAGATAGAATTTCGACCCTCCTGGTTCCTGGTCGTCCTGGGTTGATGATTGATTCCAGAGGCGGCAGTGATTACTTATTATCAGATGGACTGCATGGTCGTTGGCTACTTCAATGTGATAATCAAAACTGCCTTCAAAAATAATCAAATAATTTGAATAAGCAAACTGTTTATGCAGTAGGTTCCTTTAGTCTAGATCAATTAAGTAAACTAGACGTCTACGACGACAACAACTTCCTAAACAGCTTACCTTTTCGAATTATTTTATTCTTTTTGAAGGTGGTTTTACTTTTTTGTTATTTTTTCCTTTTAGTGGACCCTTCCGGGCGTGATTTTATGTTATATAATGGTACAAACAATGCATACACAAGCGATCGCTGCAATCGTGAGACATCTGCTGTAATATTTTGAAGAGTTCCGTTGTCTGTCTCCGAAACTAATGATCAGATCTTCACCAAATTGGATCTTCAAAAAATGGGATCAGACAAGTAGTTTACACTTTCAAATATAAAAAGAATGATCAAAATAGGTTCATAAACGAC
>DWNJ01000801.1:0-13793 GCA_018250275.1 Udranomia eurus
AAAGGCGACTGATACTGGCTGATAAAGAGCCCTAGGCGCAGTGAGCAACATGTTGCTGCGACCTAGTTTGAAGCATTAGCCAACTTCCAAATAAGTTCCAGTAAATTATTTAAAATTGCTTAATTGTACGGTTTAAACTAGTTATAACTTATGCATGCCCGAATAGGGTAATTGTAAACCAATTATTTTATTTGTAAGACATTTGCTAAACATTCAACAATAAATAATTTTCATTTAATTTCATTACAAAAAGACGGTTAATACTTCTTATTCCGAAACGAAACTCGATCGCCAAATCAATTAGAGTTATAAAGAAATAAGAATTTTAAATCAATTATTTAATTATTCATGTACGTTGTGCAGAACTTTAATTTTTTTATTTTAATTGTTTTTTAATTTATTCCACTTAATTTTCGAATGCATGAACTATACATGGTAGTTCGTATATTCATTATGTTAAAAATCGTTAATAACCCGATTCATTCTCTTGTGGTACGGAAAACAGTTTTTTTTTTATAGATTAAAAAGATAACATACAAAAATAGTTTTAAGTTCTGATTAGTACAATAAAAACAAGTGGTTATTTTATAGACTTGTTTTCGTACAGTTTTCTACCTACGCAGCTAGTACGGAGCAGTGTTCCAATTTAAAAGCCTTATCAGAGATGATCTTAGAAAGACTAGTATTCCCAGAGCGACCTAAATTTACCTTCCTACGAATTTGTAACTCCTAACGATCCTTTTAAGTTCTTAAAAGCCTCTCGAACTCTAGTTCACGGAATTTGCCCGACGCAAAGGGACAATTAGGAAAAACTTAATGTAAATGTAATACACATTATATAAATTACACATAAATAAGCAATACTTATGATATATTTTTAACTCCTTTGTATGGCATTTGATCCAGTTAAGTTTTGTGGCCATGTTAACCTTTTTTCAAATAAATTCTTAGTCCTCAATATTATTATAAAACATGATCCTTGATTCTATTATGTTAATATTGAAATTTAAATGTGAGGAATGATTTTCTTAAATGATTAACATTATATAAAATATAAAACAAATTTTGGAATAATGGCGAAAATTTTGGAATAACTTCACATTTAACAGTTACAATTGAAAGCTTTTAATATTTTTTAATTAACAACGGTAACGATCGAAAAATAATCTCAACCGAAGTTATTCAGGTGCAACCTGGAAATCAAATTTCATAACGTTTTCACTAATTGAAGCCGCAGAAGCACTTGAAAAATCCCGACCTTTTGTCACAATTGTGACGAAATAGGTCACCTGGTCAGATTTCACTTGCTAACGACTTGGCAGAAACTTTTTTACGATAAAATACTCGAACAACAGACAGACCCAAAACTAATAACTATTTGGCTTCAATACAACATTGACCAAAACTAGTTGATACAATACGTCTTAGAAAATAATTAAAAGACAAGCTAAATAATTACGGTCAACAGGCAATAGCATTTCGCAATAGTCAATATTTCTATAGAGGGAGCTAAAGTTTTCGATCCGTCAGATATCGGAGTTCTAGTCTATATGGAGACTAGGTCATCTGACGATCTAATTTACTTACACGAAGTCTGCAAACCAGTTTAAGTCTAACTTTAGTATTGCACACGAAGCTATGGAGCGTAGTTCTAATAATACACGAGCATGTGAGCTAGATAATGGAATCCATTGTTAGTAACATCCGTCGTTATCCATTCCGTAGTTTTAATAAGCTGGATGAAGCTTCAACTAGTTGCCCGAATGCGATATCGCTTGTACAACAGAATTATCACTGAAAATAATACATTCCCAACTACAAAGCCAATTTCTTTCAACGGACACGTGAAGCTTGAAAATTAAAAAGAACTTCATCAACATTCATCATTAACAAACCATCATACACTTTGTTTGTTTTTTAATGCAATTAAAGTCCCGTGTTTGACTGCTATATCATCGAATGGTAAGTGAGCCGCCTACAATAGAGCACGCTTGCCTATTGCCTTGCATACGCTGCTATGAACCAGGGAAAATATACGACGGAAGAGAGTTCCACTCCTGCGCGAATTTCAGGGGAAATAAAACGTTTCATTCGTATATGAGGATGTGCATACCTACCACGTTTAGGTGGTGGTGCAATGCGTTTTGAAGTCGATGGTAGATAAGACTTGTAAATTCCTTAACCTTAGACCGGTTTGGAACGCTTAGTTATTTAATATACACAGACTTCAGATATAATGCCTTTGATTTATAAAGATGCAATGTTCGTAGTTGCTCTTCGACATTGCGGTGTACTCTACACAAGATATCTTTAATACGATTTGATTATACCTAACGTAATTTACGGATTTTAGTGTCCGCATAAGAATGAGCGTATTCACAAGGCTCATTATTCAGTTCTCATTACACTAATTTCTTGATCAATGGAGCCCTTATGCACATAAATAGACATGATTGTTTTTTATTCGACCAAGGAGGTCAGTATACGCACACTGCTCTTTCAAAAAGGAGGTATTGTTCTTATTAGTTCGCGATAACCTCAAATCTAAGAGTTACACTTTTTACGAATTAAACATCTATCTACCTATAGAATCTATAATTAAACATCTATCTACCTACATATTATAAAACAAAGTGACAGCCTTTGGCGAAAGGCTGTCTGGATGTATGTTACCGATTTTTCAAAATGTACTGAATGGATTTATGTACGGTTTTTACTAAAAATAGTGCAATTCTTGAGGAAGGTTTAGGTTAATAGTACATAACGGGTTTATATAAATTGACTGAAATATAACGATTGCTGTTGAAGAGGTAACGCGGATATAAAAATCTCATCTGCTGGAAGCTTTACTCGCGCGCGCAAAAGTAACCGCGCAAACCAGCAGAAATACACTTAAGTGCTCAATTTCCTAGAGAATTGTATATCTATAAAAATACAACAAAGAAGTCCGCGATAGCATGTCTTATGGTTAAATCACAATAGCTACTTTAATGTTCAAAAATTTCAATTAAAAATATTACTTTATATTTTCACAGCTGTTTTTCTGTTCAGTATTAATCCTTATTTAAATAATGTTCATTAGCTTCGCCATTGAATATACATCAAAACTGTCCTGTACACTATATGAATCAAATAAATACTTTAGAAGATATTACAGATATAAAATTGTACGCCACCAAAAATATTCATTGATTGACAGGCAGAATGAAGTTCGCCGGGTCTGCTAGTATCTGTATAAAAAAAAAGATTGACTCAGGACCTAGGGGTGTTTATCTACAACTCAGTTTCTTCGTTATAAAACACATAATAAAACTAACAATACCTACCATATTTCAAATAGAGCATTAAAAAGAAATTTAGTACCATTACTATCGCTAGTCTTTACTGAAATGACTGAGAAAAATGATTCTAACGACGGTAGGCCTACTTTAGCCTTTGGGGAGTTTCGATAGTATCAGCTTTCCTGACCCCATTTCAGGTCAAAGATATATAGCTCCTGATAACTATCGTAAAAGTCTAAAAGAAAAGACCGTTCTTCCTTCTAAGCGATCTCGCTCGGTTAAATATACATTGAAAAAGACCTAGATGTAGCACACGACATTTTTACTTCCGATTTTATGTTTATGATTCGTTGCATACATTATTATATGAGTGATTTCCACAGTTAAAAGAGTTTCTGAAGTAGATATTGACGATTATTGTATTACAGTCTAAAAATAGCAAACATATTTTGCACATATTTTCAAATTTTGAATTGTTTTTATAAAAATTGAATTGGATATTGTAAAGAAATCCAGTAATGTAGCAAAAAGTAACTCTCACAGATAAAAGTATTACGGATTATTACAAAGGCTAAAAGGGAAACTTAAAATCGTAATCCAATGATCATTATAAGATTCACAAAGGATCGAACCTAATAGTGATAAGTACTGCCGATGTCAAATATCTTTTTCTTTTCGCCACTTAGATAAAGGGGGTTAGCGCTTTTAAGATAAGTGTAGGAATCTCAGAGTGAGCGGATAGGTATTAGCTGTACTAAATTCATAGTTATCTCAGTTATGTTGTTGCAAGAAGCAAAAATCCTCGTTTACATCAACGAAATATATTTACCTTCTTTTGGCGTACGTCTCTACTACAAAGAGCAACGAAACGTTCTCGTGTAAATAAATTTACGAGGTTCAATTTAATTTTGATTTCACTAGTAATGTTATAATAGAAACGAACCAAATATTTCAAGCTGTAGACAAGAAAAATCGTTAATATCGGTACGCGTTCTCACATTATGCATATTTTAGTTTGTATCCTGAGACTTTGTTAACGCATTTTTCTCATATACAATACGTCATATAAGTTCGTCCACTCGTTGTGTATGTGTAAGGTGTATTCAGTACTACATAAAAAGTAGTTTGAAATAAACCTACGTACATTTCCCGTTTCAAAGGATGCTTAAACAAACTGTGACAGATTGAAGTCTGCTAAGGCAAATGTTTGCAGAATGTTTACCATTTTTCTGTTTTAGATTTTAGTGCGTATCCAGATTACCTTATAAATACACGGATGATAGTAGCTAATGTATTAGTACAAGTATATGTGCGTTTGAAGTATCATATTCAATAAATCAATATTCAAATTAGCTGCTTTGTGACTTATGCCTACAGAATAGTGTAAAAATACTGAGCAACGTAATCGTATTTACGTCTATTGGATATTTGCATAAAATATTAAAACCAGAATTCTATAAGATATCAGTAATGATATAAAATAAAATAATCACATATTTCCACCCTTTCCTCATTATACATAACATGTACAAATTGTCTGACAATACGAGCGAAATTTATTACACGCACGCGGTGCAATAATCGTAAGTTGCGTGGAATTTAGGGCTGTGTCATATACCTATAGATGTATATATTTTTCAGCTTTATTTCACAGCACACGGAAAATCGATACATTTTTATCATAAATTTTTCAGTTCCTCTAAGTCCCGCCTATGTTAGTCTATCGGTTTACAAAAACTTCAAAAGTTAATGTTACCAAAAAATCACCTCCTTGTTGGTAGTGCATTTTAGGTATTGCCTTTAAAACAAAGAAACTAGTTTAGAAAATGTCAGAGCAGAAAGGACCAGAAAATATCGTCAATAAACCAAAGAGCTACGACTAAAGCAACGAATGCGCCCACTATTTAGAACTCAAGTGTTCAACCCTGAATTCCCAGGGCATGCACCCCACGTCTTGCGCGCGTTTTGTTATTCGAAACATTGGCGTCTTAATGAAACCTCAGCGCCTGGAGCCCTCACTAATGATGACGGATCCTCTGAAAGGAACTCACTACCACACTTCTCATTATCTATGAACTGAGCATCCCTCCCCATTATTCTCTCCCAAGCCCTCTATTATATTTGCTAAGTGATGAATTGAGCCATTTCTTTCACGCGTAACTGTTTAGTCACTTTAACGCAAAGACCACAAGATTCATATTTCTAATATAAGTGTCATTCAACCGTATCGTATTGTGTTACAAAGGAACGATCTCGTATAACCAGAGAACAGTTAGCATTAATTATGGGGGGAAACATAAGTTTCAAAAAAAGCGAATGGCTTCGCTTCAAACTGCGGATTAAGATTTGTTGTGGAATGTGATCAATGGCACTATTCTTAAAAATAATACTAGATCTACACATAGATGAATCATGTGTACGGATGTGGACGTAAATTCTTTCGCTACATTCTTAGAGGCAATAAAGCAACGGAAACGGTCATCACTCGACAGCCAGGAAACAAGCTGAAAGACTGCTCTAATTTGTTTAATTGACTGTATATTCAAACTGTCTTTTACATTGGTCCAATTCTGTTCATGAAAATCTTCTTTACTTGAAACTAATGAACTTTAACGGCTTCGTGCAGGTAGCAATTATTGTACTGTATTGACTGCTGGTAGAAAGATGGAGGCAAATTCAAGTGTGGCAGGTTTAGTGAGTTTATCAGCTTTATCTGTTTATGTAATGAAATATCGCATTCGCTAATATCATTATTATAATAAAATGAATTAACTAATAAAACTAAATAATCCTAGTGACTAACACGAACAAACTCCTTTTGCCCATGAATAAGTTTCACCCAAATTCCCTGAATACGCGGACATAACTGTGAGCAAATCCGAGTGTTTCATTATACGTATAATTTAATTAACTCTTTAGAATATCCTTGTGCATCCCTGTTTAAACCTCGAAAAGCTTCAACTAGTAAAAAGTTTGCAGGATAAGTGAAAAGTTAAGCCCAGGATGCGTTGTTAGTCTCACGTCTCTTGTTAACTAATGAAAAGCTCTACTTAATAGATGTGCCAATTTATATATCTAATACCTTTAAACGAGCAATTCTTGTACATATATATATATTAGGTTTAATTTTTATTAAACGTCCTTTTATCCGTGTTTCAGGCAAAAAAAAATTATATCTATTTGTAATACTAATTTTAATTATAATTGGGAGCAACTAACTGCAAGGTACTAAGGTAGATGGCGTTGTTAAGCAACACTAAGCCAACGAATGTTTGGTTTGAGATTTGACAAAAAATTGTTAGTTAAATACCGAGCAAAGCACGGACATCTAGGCACTGTATTTAAACGAATCAAATATACCTATGGTAGGATAGCTAGTAATTCCAAAGTAAAGAAAGAAACATTGGGAGCAATGTCTACAGACTTAGTTATCTAGCTTCATTCTCTTATCAACGAAGTTGGTTTGATAGTTGAAACGAACTCAATACAAGTTAGGCAAAGGTAAGCAAGCAAGTTTAAATACGACATTAAAGTTAGAAAATAGATATTCAGTGGTAACTTGAAAGGCATTCGTTATCAGGCGGAACTGCTTTGAGCTTCGATGCGAATTCACGTTGCTGTTTCGAAATACTATCTCGTTCCAACTAGTAACTACAGTTGATGCTAAATATTGGATAGGAAAACTTTAGTTGCTAGAAGTTGGGGAACAGATAATTGAATCAAAACTGTAACTAACTAATAGCCTATATCGCAAGAGATCCGAGTTTCCTTATGATTGAGATTAGTTATAACGTTATTATTATCTTATGTCTACTTTAGTTATTTAATAGAGGTACCTGACGTTACTCGCAGACAATATATAATACAGATAATAATACGCCTATGATCGAACAACAATGATTGATAATAAAAGTATTTCAATAAAGAGAGGTGATGTATTTTATTAAGAAGCAAGTAAGTAGTAGTAAAAACAGTCTCCAGTTGGTGAAAATATACGTGAGTCAGTCGTTTCAACAATGTTTCTGTTTTGTTACGTCGAATGGACAGCCATTTCAATTTCGCCGATACTCCGATGTATCGAAAGGAGATTCTGAACGACGAGCAATAAAATCTTGTCTGGCTCAGTAAACTGTTATGGCTAGTTTTCGATTGTGTTACGTACTCAGAATACCAAGCTAAATAAACCAATTCCACTCAAGCTATGGTTATTTTTGGTGGCGCAAAGGAAAATATAAAGAGCGGTAAAATATGGCTTAGATGGTACTATTCAACTTACAGATTTAGATATTTTTTATTCAATGTAATTTTATACGTTTATAGGACAGTAGATTATCTGTTACTTAAGTAGATGGATATATTATGCACACACACGATGACAAGTAATCAAAACCAGATAAACCTTTTTAACTTCAAGATTTGTGGCTATCTCCCACGACCACTATTGAACCTGTCTAAATCTGTGATATAACAGGTAGAAAGCCAGCACAATAGACATCATCATAACAGATAGTTCATACAAAACCTGAACGTATGAAAAGACGAAAAATATCAATGGTAATATACGTAGGTACTCCCATTTTTTATTCTGCAAGATAGAACTAACGTTTGCAGAAATGCATCCGGACAGAATGAGAGAGCCCACTGCACTGCACGCCTGATTACACCGCGGTTTGAAAACTTCAAAAGCGAGTGAGGCTTGTGAAACTCTTTCATGGACGCGAAACGTCTTTTTGACTGTAATGATGAGAACTATGAAAGGACACGGAAATACAAGTCATTGTAATTATTCTTTTGTTTCATAACACCTCGCGCGCGCGCTGTGTTGTTTTTTGCATTTTTCTACTTATCTAGCTTGTTCTATTTAAGGTTTTCGTGGAGACGACTGTTTCGAACATGTTGCCAAAAATGTTTTTAGTCTTGAAATACATTAACGTGGAAACTTATTTTGTACGTTTTATTCGCGTTAGTCGCGTCAAAAGTATATTGATTTACAGTTGAATATAAAATTGAATATTTCGGTAAATCCTTGCATGTGAACACACTGCTTTATGCAAGTCAATTGATTTTGCATGAGTCAACATGTTTTCGACGAATCAGAACGCGTATAACAGAAGGGTGGACCAGCAGCGTATAAGTGATTCCACTGTAAAAAATAATAATATGCAACTATAGAAAAATGAACTACAGAGAAAGATAATCATTTTCTTATGACTGATTTGCTATTACATTGAGAAGAGATTAGGTTTATTTTTTAATCAAAGATCCAGTCCAATTCCTCCGTTGAGATTTTCGCCGTACCTAATAGATATGAATAGTGGAATTGACGTCTTCCTCCCGTAAAAAATCTGTTTAAATTAATTAATCGAAAACTATTAAGAAGTAAAAATCAAATCGAATGATCTATTGCCCATATTTTTAAGGGCGGTAGCAAAAATGTTAATTCTTCATTCAAATGGGTGTTAACCGGGGAGACGGTGGTGTCTCCGGAGTCGAACCGTAAAAAGTTCTACCAATTTAAAAAAAGTATGTGATACTATGTATGACATGAATACTAAGAATTCCGATTTAACACAGCAAGCTCCTAATGAAGCCCCATCCACACTTGCAACCATGACTTTGAAATGTTATGCGATTTAATGCCAGTGGATTTAAATATCTCTATACGTTTTTATTAAGTTTTACATAAATGTTTGTATGAAACTATAGATATTTTAACGTGCAGTGGTGAATGCATAATAATAATGAAGAATTTGCTTAGAGTAGTACGCTTTATTAATAACATTAAAATTAAGTCATAAAAGGCACCTGCGTGCGTAAAAGCATTAAATATATAATACTATGAAACTTTGATTCAAACCACTTCAGATCGATAAAGGAGCTACTGACCCGATTAAATAGATAGCGATATTTATTAAAGACCTCACTTTTCATTAATATTTCTGAAGAAAAATAGCAGTCCCAACTGCAATATCCGGCCTAGTGTTCTCGTTGCATTACCCCATTCCATTCTGCAGAAAAATAAAACAGAATTTTTCCTTCCGTCCTAAGGGTTGTTCGCGATACGACATACGGGCATGTATACACGTATGGACAAAAAAGAATTTATACTTGGCATGCAAGTAAGGCGACATAGTGTTTAATGCCTATATATATAATGAAATAATTAAATAAAACCGGTTATTCGGTATGTTTTGTATATATCACTAAAATAAAACAATCAATCTTATTCGTTCATGTTTTGTACATATTACGAACTATCCTACAGACTAAACCAGTCGTTTGATCTACCCTAATACAACTAGCAAACAGCTCCGGAACAGCGTGAAATGTGGTGTATGTTCGAGCTCTCTGTATGGGAAGATACTTATCCCAAGATCAGTAACGTAGATTGTAGAATGTGTATGAGTTTTTATAACTGGGGGGTAGCAAACAAGCATGTAGTCCACATGATGGTAAGTGGTTGCAGCCCATATACATCTGTCTATGGGCTACGACAATCCAAGACAGGATCGAATTTCTTTCTTAAGACGACCACAGATGCGTTGCCACCCCTGAGGACTAAGTTGGAAAGCCTCGGTTAAGTCTCCCTGACCACATTCTTCAAACCAGAACACAGCAGCAAAAACACTGTTGTTATAAGGCAGAAATAGGTGTGGCGGTGGTGCCTCCGGAGTCGAAGCATAAAAGGTTCTATCACCTTCAAGAGCAGGTTCTCTTCGTGGGCTCCAAGATCTTTTTGTTCTTCAGCAGCAAAATATTAAACATATAAGCTGTCACTGTTCTTCTAGAAAATTACCTCTGTAATATCTTTTCCGCGTGGTTATAGTTAGGATATTGTGATAGGTGCTACATATTAAAACATGACCCGCCTGCTCCACTTCCGCCTATTGTACTACAGACAGAAGTTAAATAAGCTTCGCGTACGTTGAACGTAATCTTGCCTGCGAAGGCGGTGTGTAATCTAATTTATTCACTACGAAATTTCTCGTTACCCGAGAGAATTTTCAGGTGAAGTTAACAAGAAGATTTATTTCGATTTCGAGTTTATAACACAGAGACACTGTGAGACATGTTATGAGTTCCATCTGCGCTAAGTACTTGCGTACATTACAGATTTGCTATCGCAAATGTGGAATTGAATTAAAACGATGGAATGTAGATACTAAATATCATGTTTATTTTCAGTCTTCTATCAATCGCTCGCTATGTATTCTACGTTGAAATAAAAGCCTTTAATCCATTTAACTCCCGTCCATCACAAACCGCTGCAAAAATAGGAATATGGAAATATTTTCGTCTTTGGCCTGCGAACATTTTCACGAGTCTTCAAAGTTGGGTTTTTTAAAATTCTATAGTCGAAATACATGATCATATTGATTATAATTTAATATCTAAAACGAAGCAGCCATAACCTTATTTATTTTAATAATTTTATAGAAATTAAAACAGTATATGATCTTCGAATGCATAGGAATCGGTTTCGACCGCAGTCCGTAGTTGTCAAACCTTGTCATCAAAACTTGCCCAAATGGGACCCAATCCCCATTGGAACAGCTAGTCGCAATATACCCCATACCTTCTGTAGTTATACGGAGATTTGAGTCTCTCTGAGGAACGGGACATTTAAAAGATTGCAAGAGTACTAAGTCAATGTTTTAAAAAAGTATACTCAGTAGGTAAAACTTATAGTTTGGGAGAGATTGTACCCCGGCGCCGGGGTCAATCCACCTTCAAGTATTTTTGTATTTCGACTGAAGCACGCTATGTACTCGTAACGTACTAATACTACCTCAGGGTTTGAGATTAGTCGTAGACCCGTAAGTAGACCATATAGCGCTGTGATTATTAATATAATACGCTCATTTACAATTCTATTTACATAAATAAAGTACTAAGTTGTGGTTGGTATTTACTAGATGCTAAGTTTCTTATAAGCTTATGCGATGCGATCGTCTGATTTTGTTTCAATGATAATTCTTGGTTTCATTCTAAAGTATTTTGGTTGTAGTAATCCTTGAATTATATGTTATATTTTAAAGAGCTTGAATCTAAACTTTATCCAATTTAGAGCGTATATATATAGCTGACTAAATATACGGGTATAAAATTGACACTATTCGAGTTTACTTCTCGGTTTCAGCAATCAACGGACATTGATCGAGAGAGCAGAAGGCAGCGGGTTCTCCAATAAAACAATCGAATTCATGATTCACGAACAGTCCTACGCACACAACAGCACACCCTTCCGCGCAAAATAAGTACACACACACATGCACACACACGCTCGACTAAATTTTAATAGTCCATACTCGGGGAAGTGGACGAATATTTTTATTATTACCTATTAACCGACCTTGTTCAAAACACGCCGACAACATACACCACTCATAATGCGAACCTACGACCTGATTATGCCGGTTAACAAACATGTAAGTAGGGGCCAAAATGTGGCGAATACAAGTTTCCGCCAATCCACGCACCTAATTTATGCTCACCGGTTACATGTTACATTATAGTTATACACGTTATTATAATTATAAGAATTAATATATATAACATAAAATAAATACACAAATCCAACTTTAATTGAGACTCACAACATCAGAATAGAAACTGTAATACCTATCTATTCGAACCCTGAATGGCATTTCAACTGAAATGAGGATCATAGTCTAAGCAGGGGTTAGGGATATCCGCCCTAAGAATAACCCTGCCGATGTCGATGTAATAACCTAACGCAGATCAATCGACTTGTACGGAGTATGCCTACTTCTCCGTCCCTTCCATAAATGTATAAAGATTAATTCAAAGACTAAGCTAAACTTCCTTTGAGGTTAACGTCGTATATGAAATGTAATAATGATATTTACAAGTGTAATGTGCGCTTAAATTAAAAAATAAATAAGAGAACTATGAGATATTTTACACAGACTGGCGACCACATGTCACAAGTAGGATACATTGACTTTGCAATAGCCAGATGCTTACAAGGTTATTGCCTTTGCTACTACTTTTGTTAGACAATAGTTAAACTTCAATAAATTCATAATTCCTTACCAAAATGACAACATTATCTCCAAAACACTGATTATAATTTACTTCTTCTTCTAACATTAAACAACTATTAAGCACCGTTACTTCAAATACACTTCTACCGCGAAAGCAAAGACACGTAGCAAGGCAACACTGATTACAACAAGTCTGCAAAACTATTATTGTGGCATACGTATAAAAATGTATTAATTGAATACACTAGCAAACGAATAGTCGATCGCAGCTTGAATTCCCACTCTCCGTGCGGTCCAAGCGACAGAAGGCACAACGCATATGGTCCACTACAACGACTAAAATACACTTAACAACTAACACCAACAACAGCGAACTTCGATTAGTCGCGGCGCTGATTCGAACCGGGCGCCATCGGAGCCTGGCAGGGCAGTCTTTGTTAAGCGCGGTCCGGTCCCGCGACGCCAGCTGTGATCGGCATGCTCGAGCGAGCGTGCGTCTGGCGACAGAACGATCGATGCCCGGTAACAGATTTACATTTTCCGCGGAGGAAATCGGGAAAGTTTATTACGTGCAGTCAAAAGCGCGGGCGGGCGAGTACGGCGCGCCCGCACGCCCGTAGTGCGCGGCGCCGAGTGCCGCCCGCCCTGCCCGCTGATGCCGCCGTCGCCGTGCCGCGCCGAGCGGTACACCGTACTCCGCATCGCGCCAGAGGACCACTCGTCACCATTTACATAATCACTAAGATCGACACCATCGGTATTGATATCGAGATAAGATAAGCATAATAAATTGAAATCTCGTTGTGAGAAATTTAGTTAGTTATTCTAATCGGAACTAATTGAAAACGAGTAGTTACCGTTCTAGTGATCGCCTAAAAAATATCTCCTCCAATACGGAGACGCAACAACTGAGACATCGATTGACAAACATGGGAAAACATAATAGCTATGACAACATATGGCTATCGTGAAATATCCTATCTAGATTTCAATTACACCGAAAGTGCGATTTTATATTGCGATCATTAAGGTCTCAAATGGTGCGTTACTGTTAGGGGTGGTTAGGGTCGAGGCGTGGTAAATAGTAGAGCGCGGGGAAGGGACGGTATGAGACGTAGAAGTATCGATTTTGGCTTCCCCGCCCTCACCCCTAGCGTTGCGACGGTGTGAGTGCGCTCTACGAGTCCTCGCCGGGAGATGGTCGGCAAAACACCGCGCGTGTTGGAATATTAACAAACGCTTTGTTCACACCACGCCTCACTGCTTTGCCAAACATCACTAAACTGTTTTTGTGTCTGCCACTATCAGCTAATATTATGTCAGTCGTATTTGACGCAAACTAAATAGAAGGAAATTCTTTCAGTTAAGTACGTACATAATGTACGCTGAGATTGCGATAAGATGGCTGATAGTTTTTTACAAGGCAGTATATAATATTATGGCCCTTCGTTATCCTCACGAGAGTTCTATAAAATAAGTAAGTATTTTACTACCAGCTTTCGAA
>DWNJ01000802.1:0-13791 GCA_018250275.1 Udranomia eurus
AAATTATTAATTTAGATTTTTACAGACTAGCTAACTAACTGGCGATTGTTGTTAATGGCATTCCCGGCGCACTCTGGCGCCGCATTATGCAAATGTCGGCGGAGAGCACTCCGCTGCCGGCGAACACTCGTAATCTCGCCGCTTCTCTAAACACAATATTTTCATTACGCACTCGACGACGACCCCCGGAAAAAACAAGATTACTTTCTGAAGTTTGAGGCAAAATGCCGCTTAAGCGGGGCTAACTCAATTTGCGCGCAATTCCTCTCGCGCGGGCCCACGGGGGACATATTTTTTCCTTGCCTCACTCGCCGAATTAAGTCGATTATCAAAATTCAGCCAAGTGCGGTAATGGCTTCATAATACGGTGTTGATTTGTGGCAGCGTACCTGTCGCTCCCCGCCCCGCTCGCCCTCTACCGCACCAAGCAGCCTCTTACAAGTTAAAGCGCGTGATCCTTAACATCTGCCACCTTATAAGTTACCCCATAAAACTTTTTACTCACTTTTTCCCAATTTCAGCCAGTTTTTGTTTGGAATCGGTTTTTTATATTAATGCATGAAAGAGAGTAGTCGATCACGAAGTACACGAAATTATAATTTTCTTAGGTTCTTATAACGAATGACATCGATATTCCATAGGGCAAGGGGGCAAAGGGCGGCGAAGCGCAAGGAGCTTAACTAATGTCCGCAATGAACGAGTCGCTAAATCATGTCCGGTAGTATTCGCCTCGCCTTGTCTCTCGCTACCGCACCGGCACAACGATCAATTAATGCTCTGAAGATTTTCGATCCAAAGGAAAGACATTATAATAATTACTTTAATTTTAAGAAGGCGTGCGAAATTAAAAGACTTTGCTTTAAAAAAAAAGTACATTTGCCTTCGTTATATTAGATTATAAAATATTAAAATTAACTGAAAAAAGATAATTTAAAGAAAATTTAATTCAAAAACCACAGCATAGTAGTAGTAACAAAAGGAAATAGTTTTAGTGTGTTATTGTTTATTATTTATTCAAAGAGGTCCACCTAAGAAAGAACTTCGATCCTGTCTTGGGTTGATTACAGATGTCCACGGGAGGCAGTGACCACTTACCATCAGTTGAACAGCATGCTCGTTTGCTACCTCCAGGACATTAAATAAATAGATATATACGTTTTATCCTTAGACCACAATTCGAGCGCAAGCCCGCTTTTCGCAAATCAGCGGCAAACGTTTGTTCAGTGTACAGTCGGCATGTGAACAGGGCATACAACAATACTACAACAACGACATACAACAACAACAGGGCAACATACAAAGAAAATGAGAAACTAATATTACTTATCACACGTGAGTGGTATTTAAATGTATACATATATTGATTAATTTAAATAAGTATCTTAGTGCAACGCCGAGTAAAAGTGTAAAAATAGTTTAAGCGGATTTCTTACGAAAGTATTGTATTGTCTGTCTATCTCTTATAATATATTTTATTTTATTATCTTAATTTACCATCAAATACAACACATGACAATCATTCATGCATTGATCTGAATAAACTTACCGATATTGTGTATTAGACCAGTGAGCGTCTTGCCCCCTTCGGAATGCCCAATATTTAATTAAAGTTCCTCGGACCTATCGACCGGGAAAATTTAATTTTGTTGAAGACAATCGCAAGTAGGTCGACGGCATACACAAATACGCCCTAACAATACTTATTAGTTCACAAAAAGTACGGTTCACAAAACCAAAAACGAAACAACAACGAAATTAAAAATGAAACAGTAAATAAATAACCTACGTACAGAATGTTCATCGGAAAAGCTGCTGCAAACTTTTGTAATAAATACATTTTTTTTAAATAACATCAGTATTTATTATACCCGTGCCCTGCGGCTATCGGCTGAAATTACGGAGAAAAATTCCGAACCGGGATATATTTACAAGGACCCCTCACAATTGTCTTATTATGATTGCACATCGCGCCCGCACACACACAGTGTTTCATAACTTAAGAATATTTATTTTTAATTAATTGTCAGCTAGGGTGGCAGTATTTATTTACATTGAATGATTCAAATCTTGTCTAATTCATATCGCTAAGCATGATAATAATAAATGAGGAAATAATTGAGAGGAAACATACGAGTATATATGTGGGTAGGTAATAATAATGTAAGTTGATCGATTGTTATTTATCGGCCTACCTATTTCTCACTCATTGCGTGGAAATTAAAGGTGCTGAAATAGGTATAAACTTTAATAAAAAAAAGCTAACTAACCTTAGGTTCGTACTATAAAATAACCATTACGCTATTACTGTTTATGTAATGCTAATCTTAAACTATGTTAATTTAAGGCAAGTTTATGTTGGCCGCAACCCTTTTATGTCCCACTGCTGGGCACCGGTCTCTTCCCACAACTGGGGAAGGCCCGGAGCATACTCCGCCACACTGCGTGTTGACAGAAAAACTGGATAGTGGCCTACCAGTATGTCGGATGTTTTCAAACCCTCAAATTTACTGCGACGAGGTTTAACGACCGTTATCTATTGATAACAACCGGGACCGACTTTTTAACGTGCCCTCCGAAGCACGAAAACACACTTGAAAATGTCACTATCGGTCAGAGCCATCCAGTTACTGACCGCGCCCTACGTTGCTTAACTTGCACGGTCGCATGCGATATACACAAGCTGCGGGGCTATGCGCACTTCTACTACAACTGTATGTTACGTACCTATAACTCTATACACAATAAAACATTAATTGTCGTGAAAAAACGGTGTAATGCCTCGGTAAATGTTATGAAACGAGGGTTGAGCGGCCCCCGGCAGCGTAACCGAGTTAGCCGCGCCCCCCGGCTCTCGCCGCTCCGCACAATCGCACGCTCACACAATCGCTCGCTGATTTACGTTGAAGAAACCTTTGTGTTAATACAATATTATTTTTATTTTAGGTGTTCACCTAACATTAAAACCAGTATGAAATGTTTTAATGACCTACATTTGTAATGAATATGGTTGTATGGCCGATACAGATAATCGAATAAACATTTGACTCTTTGACTACCGAGACAAATAAACTTGAACATCAGTAACTTCTAATATATCTAATCTAATGTAAAACTTCGAACAAGAATTTTTTCGCAAAATACACTCCAAATTGCTACGTAATACGTTTTCGTAACATACTAATATACAGCGTGTCTCAATACCTTGTACTGGGTAACTTTATACTGGCAAATATTTCTGTGAACCTTATAGTTTCGGAGATATCAAGGTGCTAATAGTCATTCGGGCACGCTAATTAACATATTGTAGGTAACTCACTGCATAAATTGGAAGATGCTTTCGTGCAAAGGCTAGTCGCCTCTTTAACAAGTAATTCGACATAGACATGTTTAGAATTGTGCTTTCCATTGTATTTATATTCAGTCCAATATTATAAAACAAAGTCGCGTCCAATAAAAGTAAATGGAATTCCGATCGTTTTCAACTCCTAATTAATTTTATTGGATTACGATCCAAGGCGGTGATAAACTTCGGCAGATACTTGTAATTAAATAAATATCTGAGAGCAGTCCAGACAGCTTACGACACCTGTTAAAATTTGTTCTTTTGTTGCATTAGCCTATTATTTCTCCTTATTTTTGGACGATACACAAAGGGTTTAAAATAAATACCTTTTTTTTTTTCAAAGTGAAAACTTGCCAAACTTGCGTATGGCAAGAGAAAATCTTATGGGCCCGTGTCATCAACAAGTTCCATACAACACGTGCCATATAATTAATAAAAATTTGTATAATTATCAGATACGTGTGAAATACGACTACGCCATCTATTTATCGGTATAAGAACCAATTCATCGTATATTTTGTTTCAGTTAGTGTTTTGAGTGCCATTTTTCTCCGCTAGATGTTCCTAGTAATACTATTATGCTTTTGTAATTCTATTGTGAAACGAAATAGAATTACATAACCACTGTTCTAATAATTATAAGAATAGTATACAAATCAAATATACATATCTAAAAATTGCTATTAATTATACCTATTTTTGTTCATACAATATTATAGTCGTGGCTAACGCCATCTAGTTGAGTTTTCTATAGTTAGCGTAATTTAATCGATATCGAGACACAAAAGGAATTTAAAAAAGTTGCTTGATTATTTAATAGGTGTCACCCTGTTGAGTTTATTTGTTAATATTGTTATAACCACTCTAATTTTAGTGTCTGCTCTGCCATATTTTAGTACCAACATAAGGATAATGAATTAATTTAAACAAAAAGTGATTTGTTAAAACAATTATCATCATAATTCTATTTCGATATTGCAATGAGTTTAAAATCTCACTGTTGGCAGTCCTCATGGCTGCTTTTTAATTTTAAATTAAAACAAAATAACAATGCAACAAAATCTTTTGTCGTAGAGCCAACTCCATTGAACGCTCTACGCGTGAACTACGAAGTAAAAGCGTAGCACTTGTGTTCGTAGCGCGCTTCAAGATGCTCTGCAATGCGACTTGAGCTGTAGTCAATACAAATTCGTATGGTAGGATTGGACGAATATTGTGCCATGAAATGTCCCAAGCTTTTGAATGTGTCAACTGTGAAACGGTAAAATGATAATTTACTTCCCGTGAATGGTGAATACACGGCGGAACATATTATCGCGCAACTCATTGTATCAAGCGGCTCAAATGCTGTTTCGCAAATGATAAAAACTGTTTACAAACGTAATTGAATGTGAAACGAACCCAATGAGGGCGGGATCAAAGCCGCGCCGCGGGCCCTCGCCTCGCTTTGTATCGCGTTTTAATTCATTTTAAAGATGTTCAGCCGACTTCAGCCGGAGCCCCGCGGCCCCCGCACCCGCCCTCCCGCCAGCGTCAAAAATCTAATTCCAATATGTGTTCATTTAAACGCGATAAAATAAAGATGCCAAATTAATCAGGAGGTACTTGTTCAAAGTAATCACAAGAAATGTTTCTATTTTATATGTAACTAAATTTAGCCCTTGATTTTTAATAGACACCCTTGACACTTAAACACGTCTTAAATTTGGACTAATTCCACTTAAACTGATAATAAGTCCGAACCCAGCTGTCGAATAATAAGTTTTAGCAATGGGATTCTTCCCGAGCAACACAGTTCCTCGGAACAAACTCTAACCCCTTGAACAACGCAGCGAGGGGTGACAGTCCGACGATAACACTTCTCTCCCCCGTTATCCCTCGATACTCAATTTGTCCGGCAAATCAAATCAGATGCTTGGACACCTCACTTGACGTTCACAAACCGGCGGCTGCTGCGAGACAACAACACTCAGCAAAACTGGAGAGAGCAGGGTTTCGTTTTTCGGATGGAAAATGTCTTTGCCACCGGTTAACAAAAGGCAAGAATAAACATTATCTTTATTCGTTCATTGAGTGTTGTCATGGACTTTATACCCGTTTGAACTACATAGTATATCTTAGTACTATTCATTTCTATTGACGATATAAAGAATTAACTTTTCACTGCAATAATATATGACAATCTATATTTCAAACATGACGGGTCAGCTTTGTGGATCCACTGTCTCTTGGAAAGAGATGGAGGGTGAACCGACCAGTAATCGAGTTAGCGTCCCGCCGCGCGGCCGCAGCGCCCTCTGCCCTTTAATTCCGATCACGTTTAATACCACGAGCCGGATAACGCCATTAATGTCCTAATTAAACCTTGATTTGAGTGTCCTAGCAGTTCATCGTGTGCCAACTATCTCAATCGATATGCTACACCACTCTCAGCAAATCATTTCAATGAATAATTTTTATGAGGAGACGTGTTGGCATTGATGGTGATTCTAGAGTTCTGCAGTAAGATAACCTTTTGACATGTCTCGGTATATTAAGGTAGGTATTAGCAGGTTTCGTTCTTAAGCCGAGTAATAAATACAATTTACATTACATTTAAAATTCAATAGGAAACGTGTTCGTCACTTGTGGGATTTCGTACAAAACTCAATTACAAAGCACGCTGCATTTGTCGTGCAAATGGCCCCCATTAATGAACTTTTGACGGGAGCGGGCGAGCAGCTCCACTCTGGCTGACAGATGTCGCGCCGCTCCATTACATTATGATGAGGTGGCTCCCGTGACAAGCTCTAGGTCGCCGTCTACATAGAGAAAGTGACAGGACGCACTGTCCGCGTCCAATCAATTTGGTTAATTAAATACAATACAATACAGAAGAAAAACTGGCCAAATTGGAAGTTGTTCCGTTTTTCATATGGTTATTTCCATTAATAGTTATTTAGCTTGCCCTGGTGTTTGTTTCTTTGGGCCAAATCTAGTAATTTAAATATATAATATATATAATTTAAATACATGACCAATATGGTCGTCAACAAAATAGCGGTACATATTTTTTTTCACAAGTACTGAGGTATCAGTATCAAATGAAAGTCATTGACTAGTAATAACTGCATGTTATGACGCTGAATAAAAATCGCGTACTTGAGCCCCTTGTGTATCATCGTGAACGTTTTAGAAAGTAAATCCTGCAGTGTAGTATTGATAACTTAATGATCAATAGTAAAATATAATATTTAATGTACATATATTCCGTATTAAATGAATACTATCGTAAACGCGAACGCATCAACGATAATAGACTTAGCGCATCACACTCGCAACATATATGACATTAGACCTAACAATTTGGCGTCATGCCCGACCCAGAATGTTAAAATACCATATATGAGTAGAATATAGCTCTAGACTCCTAAACATTCGATCGAGAGTGCGGCTGGGCATGTCATTACAACATCACATAATAAAGCTGGGCGCATCCGTTGTTGTTGTCCGTGGTTAAATACGTCGTAAAATTTGAGCGCCGGGAAATATGGGAAGAGCTTGGCCACCGGAGGCTTTTTGGAGGGTCTTCAATAGCATTTACTCACAGTTCGATTTTCATTATCTTCTGGCGTTCGTCATCAAGTATTGCATAAATCAAATGGAAGAACAACTTAACCTACGATCTGCAGGTCACTTACATGTTATTCATTTTAAAAACCTTTTATTTAAATAAATTGTAGAAACTGTTTGTTGTAACATTTATCTCACCGTACCGCCTCAGAATCATGTTCCCATAACTTCATCGCCAATAACTATAAAATGTGAGTAGGTATCTAGGAAGATATTTTACTCGACAAGGTCTAACACTCTTCTATTCAGTTGTTGATGTTAAGCATTGTAAACTTAATATGATTAAATAATAATAATTACGAGTGCATATTGATTCATGTTTTGTTTCATCTCAATTTCCAGGTCCTCCGGGCCCGCCGGGCAAGAGAGGGAAGAAAGGCAAGAAGGGAGACCCCGGCGAATCAGGGCCGCCGGTACGTACAGTTTTACAGCATTTTCGTTTAGTCCTTTAATCATTTTATTTATATGGGGATTATTAGCTATGGTAAATAAAAATATATTCATAAATTATTTGCTTTTTAAGCTTTGCTTTAATAACACTAGTTTCGGTTGGGACAATCAACAACGGGTTCCATCCCAATATAATTCCTACAACAAAAAATATGTTTTTGGTGATATCACACATATGTGTTTCACTGATATCATCGAAGCGTCCACACGCTTGACGCATATGTACGTAAGCGCTTTGTTTGATTTTTGTTCATTTCATTCGCAGGGCCTAATGGGCGCGCCGGGCAAGAACGGATTCCCGGTACTTATTTTTTTTTTTAATTTATTGCACCAATATTTTCTTTTTTCTTATTCCATTGTAAATATAACGCCACGCATTATGTTCACTATACACTACTGTTCTCTGTTCTGCTCGTGACGTCTTTCGTACATCTTGCAACGAATTCACTTTGATTAACATACGACAGAAAATGATTGTAAAAATAAAGTAAATGACAACAATGTGACCACTTCGAACAGAAACATTAAGCATCGAAGATGTCATTGTTGTCCACATTTCAATCTTAAGAAGTCAGCGTGTGGTTTGGTGAAACCGTGAATTGGTACCTTCAGTGAGTACGCGTGTACCTGTGTCCATTGCTCAGAGTGTCGGTGACGTTTCAGGGGAGCAAGGGCGAGAAGGGCGGGCGCGGCTTCATGGTAAGCGCCGGAGCTCCGACCCGCCGCCGGCTTCACCGCCTAACTCCTTACACCTCGGCCACTGTTTCCTGTCAATACTAAATCAGAAGGAGTTTTTAGACTCCAATCAGTAATCACTTTTACTGATTCCACTGGAAGATTATTAACAATCTAATATCGTATCAACATTTCAATGTATGAATCGATGGATATTCTCCTCTCGGGCATAATTTATAGTTAGCTATACCTTGTATCGGACAAGGTTTTGCTATTCATAATTAAGCTTAATCTATTGTACTGGACTGAAAATCGGAAGCACTTGCGGAGGTTAGGATATTAATGACCCGGTTCCCAACACTAATTAAACTCTTCCAGCTTATAGTTGTAGATCTGCGCCCATGTAGCTCTTAGAAATATGCCATATTACAAAAAATATATATAACCAAAAAAGCGCATGCATTTAGTGGAATCAACGGAGAAGGGTGCGTGGTTATATTAGGTATATTTTTAATTTGGATGCATAGTATGTAGTTAGTGTCCTCCTTTGGCAGTGAAGGTCGACGACTACCCTTGACAATTGTTCAACAAGCTTGGGTGCAGTCCGTGTGTCAGTGTCCTAGTAAGGCCGCGGCGCACGCATAACTTCATGTGATTCTGAAGTGTGGCATGCTGATGATGCTGATAGCAATATTGAGATTATATTTAAGAAAATATTTTAGAAAAAACAACGAGTTGGTCAAGAGTTACTTTGTGCACATTTAATTTATGACTCGATGAATCTTCATGCATCACGTCACATATTTTCGGAGATTTCATACTTACTAACAAATAATGTTTTCTAATAACTTCAAGAAAAATATAAGGGTAACTAACGAGTGGGTGTGGTTTAACTTAACACTAATTCTACTTAACTTCGGGAGTGGTTTTGCTGCTCGATGTGAAGTAATAAATAGCTTCATGTCATGCATAGTATGCACACATTCATTAACTATTACGTGTTTGTATTTCCAGGGCCCGATAGGCTTGGACGGCCCGAAGGGCGACCCTGTAAGTAAAGCTTGTCTTTCATTTTGTAACTAATAAACTCAATTGATAATCATATCATAGTTTCAACATAGTTTAAAACTCGAGCACTGGTAGTTTTATTTTTAGAACTCCTATGTATTAATTCATATTGTATCTTTTGGATTTTATTTTTTTGTCGAAAACCCGCGTCATCAGATATTAAACAGTACTTCTGCTTTATGACATCCTCGTTCATCTTCAAAGTATTTTTATAATTATCCTTAAAGGTGTACATAGATGCTTTTACTAACATCTTCAAAAATCTTTAATCGAAACATTGAAAATGACGGCAGGATGAGAGCAGCGATAACACATCTGAAATCGTACTACAATCGATACTTACATAAGTTCAACTCAATCAACTACCTATATTGATTAGTGTATCTCAAGTAGGGTAAAGTCAAAAGTAAGGTAAAGGAGATGGACCCTGATTTTTTCGAACTTTATTAATATCTATTTTTTCTTAATAACTGCTAGTGATATGCTAACTATAAATTATCAACATTCTTGTACTTTAATATGACACGAACATAGCCTTTATATGGAAATAATTGCAATATTAAAAAAGGTACACTTGGTGTATCTCTCCAATATTAAGCGGGAGAGTATGCGGACCACCCAAGTTTGGAGAGATGGACCGTTAAAAAATTTTTTTTTTTTTTTTATTAACAGAAAGATTAAAAGAAACATTCAAAATGATATTAATAACTAAGATAGTAGATAAAAATATAAATAAAAAATTGTCATCGTATCTCCTCGCTCATGTTAAGATATTTGTTGTAGCCTTCAGGGTTCGCAAAAGATGCACTGCAGCCATCTTTACTCAGGGTATTCTCATAGTTTTCGCACTAGACTGCACATTCGTTGTCATCCCATTCTGTAATTTCAGGACTATCACGCAGACTAGCAATTTTGGATTTTGGCGATGGGTCCATCCTACCTACATATAACATGGTACAATCTAACAATTTCGTTTCTCACGCCGGCCGAGCAAACAGGTTGACAAGGAAGCGTGAATGTTGCCAACATAAATAAAATTAATTGTTTTGTAGAAAAGTATGATGGTCCGTATCTCCCAGTTTTACTATATATAAAACACAATACTGATCACGTTCCAGGGCCGGCCCGGCGACAAGGGGCACAAGGGCGAGCACGGCAGTCCCGGGTTCGACGTGTTCGCCGCCGTCAAGGTAATGTACCCGCCTTAATCTCACCAACATCCTCACGTACAAGAAAATGGAAAACGTTTATATATTTTTCTAGATAATCATACTGATTTTTTAGCACTTTGTTTTGTCTATATATTATCGATGTTATTGATATAAATTCGTCGTATCTATAAGAAAGTACTGTAGATAAATAAAAAAAATATATCTTACAATAAAACTGATTGTTACTCATTAAACATATGAAACGTTGCGGCGGTTGCAGGGCGTGAAAAGATCAGTGGACAACATTAGGATGAGTCCGTACACCACCGCGGAGATCATTGCCGTGAAGGTACCGCTCAGCGCCGTCTCTGAATAGTTGTTGTGTGGCACGAGTTGCAGCTCGCATGTAGGCTTACCAGATAACAGCAGTTTTCCTAACATTACGGCTTGAAGTGGCCTCATCACCAAAAAAATATTTTACATTTATAGTTGTAAAAAGAAGTTGTAAATAACCGAAATTATTTACGAATTGATGGTGACAAGAAGTGAAAAATAAATTCTTACAAGTGCAAAAATTTACTTACGACTTATATACGAGTAAATATTACTTTTAGCGTCGTTTAGAGTCATTCGATGAAACTTTATGCATTATGTATTGAATAAACTGTCAATAAAGGAACTTAGTTTATTTAAAATCAGCGCAAGTCAACATTTGTTCGTGAATGAACATCTTTATATCTGGTAATCCTACTCGCATGCCGCGTATCGCAGAGATGTAGTCGTAGCTTTTCCGATGTTGAAATTTATGTTGAGCTTAAACTCGATACGCTTAAACATAATTAAGCTTATGGAGCCACCATTTCATTTGCACTTTTTTTGATAGAGTTGGTAATAGTAGCGGTTATTGTATACATAAAAATAGCTTTGTTGTAGAACGGAAGATAGTTTAGTGTGATGTTTATTTGGTAAATTTTCACTGTGATATCTGCGTTTGTGTGTGAGCTTGTACTGAAGGCTGTGACTCCGTAGGGCCTGCAGGCGGCCGGACACAACATCTCGGCGCATTCCGTCATACAACTGAAGGTGAGTAGATTTTAGCGCTTAAACGAACTGTAACATCTACCGTTGACCTGTTTAACTTTTTTCCTTTCTACCTTCGACTCTACTTATAATCCCTCAACGACACACTAATATTTTATTCCAATTTGTAAACTAACTTCAGATCACGCTGCAAACTTCCTAACTTCGTCTTATAAGAAGCAGAATAATAAGGAATACTAAAATATATTCAAATACCAAGTCAAGTTGCGAAAGTGCTAATTGTGTAAGTAGGTCACCTGCAGGGCACTTCATATTGTAGTTGTATTTTGTCATCTTTTTTATTCAATAAATATTTGAACACTTTTTTGTAATGTTTAGTGCATGTCGAGTTAATACACTACATGTTTTACGTAAATTATTTAAAATGGTTTATGGCAGATAACTAGCATGGTCTTTGTTTAGTTTGTAGTATGCATGTATGGTGCTTCATATTATTGACGACGGTAAGTAAGTAATTTTGTACATTAAATATTATTATAATTTTCAATTAAGTTAAAATTATGTTTTTATTTAACTTAAATGGCCGAATAAGTTGATTAAACTTTATCCAAAGTATAAAAGCAATACCTATACATATAATGAATATGTATTGTAACGCAACCCTAACTTCATTCGTTCGAGTTAAGATTCCGTTGCGCGTTGTCGTTCGTTCCAGAACGTTCCCGCGCGTAGCGTTCAAGTATTCCGACCCCGCTCGCCAGTGCGCTTTACACCCTCTAAGCATAAAGACTGTTTTCTATTCGCGTATATCTTTGACGCCCTTTTGCCGCGCTATAGTATAAATATATTTCGGTGTATAGGGAGAACCAGGAGAGCCTGGACCGCCTGGTCCACCGGGTCCCACGGGCACGGAGGGCTCTCCGGGCAATGAGGGCCGCACGGGACCTCCTGGCACGACAGGGCCGGCCGGCACCGCGGGACCGCCCGGCCCGGTCGGTCCCATCGGCCCAGTTGGACCTCCCGGACCTAGTGGCCATAAGGTTTGAAATAATTTACACACATATGGTAATAAAATATTTTTAAGTTAGGAATTTTAATTTGAGTGAGGAGGAGGAGGAGTGAGGAGAATTTTAAGTGAGAAATTTTACAGTTTTTGGCATTAAGTTCAATTATAAATTGATAAATTAATTTCAAAATATATAAATTTAATAAAAAGCTAACATTACTGAAAACATTAATAATCACAAGGAACAGATCACAACTTGATACCTAACGCAAAGGTGTTAGAACTTTTTTCGGTTCGGCTCTGACTATCGGTCACATCCATTCGGTTATTGACCGCAGCCGACGTTGTTTAACTCACTCGGTCGCATGCCATCACGAAGATATTTACATTCTTCGTAGCTTCAATAGTCCAAGTTCGTGGAGTGTTCGAGAACTAGACTCCACTGATTCGATTTTAGAGGCACCACCGACGCACCTATTTCTGGCATATAACAGCAGGTTTCTGATGTGATAATGGCACACACAGACACACTTAAGCGAAGCGTTCCAACCTAGTCCTAAGGGTAGCAATTTATAGTCAACCTAATAAAGAAATTGGATCCTATCTTAGCTGATTACAGTCATCCATGGTTTACAGTGACCGTCTACCAACAACTCGTTTGCTACCTCACAGTTACATGAAAAACTAAAACATAATAAAAAAAATAAAAGACAGATCACACCGAGGGAGGGAGCTTCCAGTAAGCAGCATAGCTCGAGCGAAAATTTATCAGACACTGGTAGCGCGCCTGCTTATATGGACAAGGCCCCACCACGTCACCGGACAGTTTTACATAGTTATATTGTTATAAGTTATATCATTTCAAATTTCAGGGCGACAAAGGCGACAAGGGCGAACGCGGCTTCACGACGACACTGAAAGGCGACGCGTTCCCCACCGGCATCATCGAGGGCCCGCCCGGCCCTCCCGGCCCGCCCGGTAACCGTCTCTCTAGCCTCTACACACACCCACACCTGCCCTAGCAGTCCCTAGCGCCCGGCTTTCACCGGTGCCTAATCGCAATATAACCAATGCTAATTACACGGTTGGGCCTGGAACAACAGCTTTTAGAGTAATTTACTTAAAAAACACTAATTTAATTGCTTTAATATAAATGTAAAATCGGCAAGGTGCAATCAGGACAGATGATGGTCTGATGCAAGCCTTCGAGCTTGACGCATAAATGACGAGTTTCAAGAACGGGCTAAATTTGCCTTAGATTACATATATGTAAATGATTAATAACCGTCTGATCTGAATGTGCCTAAAAATAATTTAGTATTTTTTATTTTTGGTGGCTATTAATTTTTGTTTTTGCTAATGAAGCTCCGAAACTAGAAATCGGCGAGGCCGGTAATGTGAAGTGCGTGTGTGTGAGCGTGCGTGTGTTGAAGGCGCGGAGGGGG
>DWNJ01000803.1:0-13786 GCA_018250275.1 Udranomia eurus
CTACCATTCATATCTGACAATGCTATATTCACACTATGAATTAAATAACTATAACAAACTATCGTTTGCTATATTCTATCGACTTCTTGGTTGGACATATCACTGACATATAAAATGAGCAATAATATAAAATATACGAAGTAAATAACTATGATATATAATTCAACTAATGTTGCAGACACATGGGACTATTTTGCCAAATCCAAGTTCATTCCAACATGAGTTCTAGGTCGAATCGACTACCTACAGCTTCATATACTATTATACTATTACTATTACTACTATTATCATAGACTATTCGCAACGTAAGCCTAAAACCTTTTTATAGCATAAACGCATAGTAAATTACAAGTATCCCGTCTGTATACAGCCTAACTAATTCATCCTTTGAAGTTGTGACAGCGCAAAACGACACTTGACCTATAGACAGATTGTTATCAACGCAGACTTTATCCAGAGCATTCACGCTTATACTATACTTATCGACAACATAGTTCGTGCCCGGCAACAGTATCGGATAATAGGATCAGATGAGTCGCCGCGGAAGTGTGACAAGGCGGCGAGTTAGGCCCAATCCACATTAGGCGTATAAAATCATTTAGAATTCAAAGATTTTGAATAGATCCTCCATAAGAATGGACCCTGAATTAAGATTTTATGAAACGGATATGTGATGTGGATAGATAACATCTTAAGGTTAGTCGTCCGCCTCACGCCCTATCTATAGCAGAATTTAACATCTAGCAGCTTTGTTCCATAGCTGTGTATATATTTAAATATAACAGCAGTTTTCTAACGCTCCATCTCAATTTTTAGCACTAGTAATCGGAGATCTATTTCTAATCTTCTTAACACTTAGTTTCGGTTCATAAAAAAATATTAGTCAGACAAAGAACAACACACAATTTTTCCATATCAACGCTGCCCCGCCCAGCGTGAAAACCGCCTTACGCAAAACAGATTGTACCACCGTAACATGGCCCTAGTCGTCGTATTAGCGTACTACTGGTACTGGTAGCGTACTATTGGTACTCGCAGTATATACACACGTCACTTGTGTACGTCTAGTGCGATTGCACCGATGTGCCGACACGTGCGCCATAAATCTGCACGGTGGCGTGTGAACGACGCTTCGTTTAATCTAATTTGAGACTTCGTATTGCGTACAATTTATGACATTATTTTGTATTGACTTCGCTGCTATTTACTTGATTTCGTGTATCATTTCGTTGTTCTCTTAAGTTTCTAACATTCTTCCATTCCAGTTTATTATATCCTTATATCTCGATTACTTCAATCGATACATATTTAGAAACATTTATTTTATTATACTAATCCATAGTTACTTCAAAATACAGCAATAGAGTATTCCAATGGGATTTTTATAGAAATAGGCGTATTTATTCGACAGCCAACAGAAATAAACTTCATCGACCTCAAAAATAACTTCAACACTCTCTAAGACCTTGGATTATCCTCGTTAGTAAAATCGGCAACAGTTAGTAGAATATAATACAAATGATGAATGAATGTCGATACGTACAAACTACGAACTTGACTTGTTACGACACTGTCCTCGCCTGCTACTGCCACATGCCATGACCTCTGCTACGATCATATGTATGTTGCGATAAGATATCGTGGAGTATATTATTATGACATTTGAAAACGCCATAATAACTTCCTGTCATACTATCCTACTAGTTGTGTATTTTTATTTATTAACCGAATTTTACCAGAATACAATCAGTGAAAACCTCATTCAAATCGGATCAGCCGTTTTTGAGATTTGCGTGCACAAACGCACAGACAAAAAATCTAAAAATCATTTGTTTGGATTCTATTCTTTAAACAAATACCCCTAAAATACCCACCTTCAGATTTATTATGTGTATATACATGCGGACAGAGCCGCGAGTAAAAGCTAGTCTTTCTATATTTTATTTATACAATGAACAATGAATTCGAACATTGATGCCATATATATTTTTACATTATTTACATTTAAAGCATACAGATTTAAAGCTTCACAATAAACAGTCGGTGTAAGACCCACGTTCGTGTGATGCGATAGCTATTTAATAGATAAAAAATATTTTAGAGAATAAAAGCTACATTATATCGGTAACAAAACAAATGCCAATACCGAGTAAGCTATTCTGTTTGCATTGATAATATTTACTTTAGTGCCACAGAGTAACAAATCAGATAGAAAGGACAAAAGGCTTACTTAGTTACGCGGACTAACATATTATTGAACATAAAATTCTTTGTATCTGTAAGCATATTGCCGTATGTATCAAAAAACGTCAAGTCCTTTAAAAAAATATCCTTTCTTTCTTTCATTTTTAAACTTAAACATTTTTAAACTGGAAGGAAGGAAAAACGATTGTATCATCAGACTAGAATGTTCAAAGTGTCAAATGAAGAATTCGAAGATGTGAATTTGATTTATGCATCACTACAGAATTACTTTGGTTAAGTTATGTTTTACTAGTATACTAGGCATGAACTTTGTTCTAAACTACGGGTTTATTCCCTTCGCTTACTTGTAAAAATATACTAACAAATTAACTACATGGCATTTCTTTGTGATTTTCAACTCTATATTTTTATGAACCAAACACCACTTTTTTGTATATCTCGCGTTACTAATTTGCTATTTCGCAGAAGGGTCTGTTGACACTACCCTGTTTCCGGTATAGGTATCCCTTTTTCCTAATCTCCGTTTGGTTTATTCTATAGAAAGCAAAAAAAGTTTCGCACGCTCATAATCGGTTTTCTATGGGCATGTCAATATATTTTACCATTTTGACAGGTCTTCAATTGCTATTTAATTTCGGTGTTAAATTTTATCTTTCTATACTTGTTGTTAAACGAGCCTGGTATATCGCTATCATCTTGCTTCTATAAGGCACCAACATAATATATGGGTTAAGAAATTAATATTTTTTAAGTAACATCAATGTATGTGAATGTATGTTTTCCAAGCCGCCTCAACTGATATGTCCAGTTCGTCTCTACTCCTAAATCTGAGTTTAGTCGAATACGTTCATTCAACAAAATATTACAAATTAAGATAACCTAACCTATGTTATGCCCTATAAACTCCACTATTTTTCAATGAAAGTTCTACCAAAATCCGTTCTGCCGTTCCAGAGATTACCCAATACACACAGAAAGACAAGACAGAATTTAAAAAAATAGTTGTTTAGGTATTAGTATTAGTATCGTAAAAATAACACACTGCACTTGAAAAAACTTAGTTATTTTGAAATCACAGACAGACAGTTCAATTTTATTTGCATGTAAGTATAGATGCATTACAAATTCTGTCACGTACTTACAAAGGCACTTAGCATAGCTCAATAGCCGGAGCCGAGTGTCTTACTCGTAAGTTTAACAATCGGAAAACATGAACATAAAACGAAAGTACTCCACGCATAGCATACACATACGCTTACAAGCTTACAGGGAAAAAACAACACCACGAGAGAGAATCCAAAAAACATGTATGAGTAACCGAACGGTTGAACGAATGTTGGTACGCCTTGTAGTGAACGGCGCATATTTTCACAGGGACCGAGTGATTCAAGCGAGCCGGCGAGCAAGCGATACGCCGAAGCAATCTTAAGCAGCTCCTTAATCACAATAAAAATGCAAACGGCCCTACACTTAATCTTAATCAAGCATTCAACGGGCGTTGTTACCAAAAAAGAGAATGCATTCCGTTTGCAGACGAGACGAGGTGATAAAACGACGAAGTTACGTCTCGTGCGCGGACGATCCGAGGCGATACAGAATGCAACATGTGTTAGTATGTGCACGAGGTGTAAACGGAGGCAAATGCGAACCTTTGGAGGACAAACGGGTACATCTTAACATACATATATTCGGCAATCGCGACATGATTCTGCACTTTAGTGTCTTTATAAAATCTTAATGTCTTCAATATCGCTTGAATTGTCTGTACACCGCCGGGAATACCTGAGAGTCTGTCAAATTATAACACTCTAAAGACTGAAGACTAAGTGCTATATTAGTATTGCTATATGATAATATAGATTGTATGAATGGTTGAAATCGTTGAAAACGAGAATCACAAATGAGGTTTCAATGCAAACAAGGAATGCAATACCGGCACATTATTTTTACATTCTGTTTAAAGCAAAACATTGTAAAGAACTCTCTAACTCGTACTGACTAGTTATCATTGTTTAACAAACTACAATAGAAAATATGTGTGAAGCGCGAGCGGGCTCAGCTAGGGTAGGGTAGGTAGGGTTCCGTACCAGCACCGAATTATAAAGGTATGTACACGTTTGTTTAATACAAATAAGGGCGAAGGAAATACAAAGAAGAATATGTGTCCATCCCCGTAAAGCAGATGGATGCTGTCGATATAAATTATGATTTTATTCAACAACGGACGGACGGACGCCGCACCTATTTCTGCCTTATAACAGCAGTGTTCTTACTGCTGTGTTCTAGTTTGAAGGCTGTGGTCAGGGAGGCATACTACCTCTAACTTGAACCGAGGCGTTCAAGTTAGAGGTAGCAACGCATTTGTGGTCGACCTAAGAGAGAACTTCGATCCCGTGTCGTTTGCTAGCGCCAAGTTATAAATAAAAAAATCGCTTTTTTCCACAAGGGAACCCAAAAACAATATGTTCGCCCTAAGCACGGGGACGCGTGTCGCCATGCGGGCCACACAACACATTGTAATAACTTCATAATAATTGGCCAGCCGGAATGGTCCCGTATTGGTGTGGGACTTATGTTTTTGAGGGGTCCAAATTCTATTTGAAATAATTACGGCCGATCCCATTATGATGAAAATCGACAATGGCGTTTGATGTTTCCAGTTCTTATTAATAAAGCCATTATAATTTAGAAAAGCATGCTTTAAATTACATTTAACATTATCTTGTCTACCAACCGATCGACCGACTTGTACGACCTATCGATCGTAAGACCGACACACTACCTATTGGGCTATTGCCGGTCCGATTATTGGTCTATCTCTTATAATGTGTCTATAATGTATATGGAGTACCAAAGTCTAATATGTTATCGAGATTTTGTTCTGAACATAAATGATTCTGTATTAATTTGAAATAAGTAGGAAGGAAATATCACAGCCACATCACTTCTAATGGTATTGAAATCGATCCGTCATCGCTGTTAGGGGCCGCCCCGCAGCCCGCATCTTAAGGAAATTAAAACTATCGTTTACGTGTGACTTTCATTACGTTAAAACATTGGTTTCTGATCCTCACTCGGTTAGGGTGTGTGTACAAAACATAGTAGGTACTGTGATTTGATGATGCAAAAAAATTTAAAATCAAAGAGCTTTGAGCGCTTTCTTTTTTTAAGGCTCTTGTTTAACAGCTGAAAGTTATATATGTATAATTGAGTATAATTGCTGAAAACGGGCATAATTTCGGTTAGTAGGCAACTTTAAGTTGAATCACAAAATTTAAACAAATAAATGTCATTGTCAAAATGTCAGTACAGGTATGCTAAACCTTTTCATTTTGAATTTACTTTGCAAGTTATATTATATTATAACAATCAACATAGACCTTAACAATTAACAACACCTTTACGAGTACCCACAATGAACAAACGCCCCGTGCAAAGAAGAAAACATTTAATTTCAACCAGATCGCATACAAGATCAGTCTAAGATTCGTCATAATAATTATTTATTTAGAATATTATTTGTATATCGTCGTATTAGTTCATTATCGCCAAAAATAAGAATCTACCATAAGAAGCGCATGTTTGGGTCGGTGACGTCATATATAAAATTGAGCACGAAATCTTACAGAATGTGATCTAAACACACGAATACATGCTGCACAATAAATCAAACGAGACCACATCACATATCATATTCCTAATTAATTTAAATATCATATCATATTCCTAATTAATTTAAAAATGTTTTTCTTGGCATCGTCGGTGCACATGAACGTATTTAGATTAAGATTCTCACGTTACTCTGTAATAATAAATCTAAAGTAACGTAAAGATGTGTTATAGAACATACAAGCAATATTAAAAAGCAGTTTCAAAACAAAGCTATAAATCTGCATGGCGGCTGTTAGCTTTTTTTGAAGAGAGTAAGAATTCCTACCGTTTTATTGAGACATTAATCTCACTCGATTCTACAAATTGACATCTAATACAAACATGAAGCTATTCTTGTGACATTATGTTGCAGTGATTTCTCTTTCAAAAACTACTACTTACAAGAACTACTAGCTTGTCAATACATATCTACTAGTAATTTTGTTAAGCGTCTTGGAGCTTGTGTCAGTAGCGGCTTTAGGGGGCTCCAGCCTAGGGCGGCCGATTCCAAGGGGGCGCTAGATTCTAGGGTGGGCGGGGACGTAGGTATATTTAAAAAAATAATATTGGAATAAATAATGGAGTTAGAGACGGGTCAGTTGAGTTGGATTCTCTGTAAGTCGAGTTTGGGTCTTGTCCTGTGTTTTTTGTGAGTTTATGTGCAAAAGGTACGACATACCTCCATTAACATTTCCCACAAAACGGTCTGACTCATAGCCCTCATGATGCAAGATAAAAACTTGCAATACGGAGGTGCATTATCGCGATAGTGTGGGCCATTTGTAATTTATTTAGCGTTTGGGGCGTGAGTGGCGCGTGTGGCTTTTTAATACCAATGCAAATAATACACTTTTGAAAATTCGCCGAACTGGTCAGTATGAGGCAGCTGACAATTAGAGGGTTGTAGCATATGGCGTGATGCGTTTTAACCTCGAACGCATAATTTTTTTCCATAGGTATAGTTACTCGCCAATCAGTTATCTTGCTCAAAAACTAGTAGGAAATTAACATAGCATAAACATACATTCCTACCAAAAACAGATAAGCATGTATACCACAAATTTGTCAATAGTTAAAATTGTCAACTAATTTTCCTGTTGCCTTTTTTCTAATTTTAATCTTTGACGCATACATACAGTACTAATTAACTTGTTTTTCAAGCGTATGTTTCCGCTCAAAAATATTTAAAACGTTATTAATACGCAAACAATGAGACCCGGTTATCAAAAACGGAAGCCGCAGTAATGAGCGGTAAACCGCACTTAAAACGAGGAAACTCAGCGGATAGCAACCGTTCATAAGCTAAAAATGTCCGTTAAACTAATAGAATGAACGTCACGGTTAGCCTTGACAATAGCGGGACTTTTTTTCCAATAGCTCTGATCATTTGTCACTTGGTCTTTGCTGCTGGGGCGCAACAGGAATTGCGAATGACGTTGCAAGTTTCGAGCGCGAGCGACGGTAAGGGTGCCTTCAAGCTGCGCTTCGCGCGACACACGCGTCTCGATTCTATGTTAGGTTCACGAGTACATATAAATGAAAGCGCTGCACCCAACGACTTACAAAACAACGCCGATGAAGCGCTGCAGCCTAACTATAGCCGTGTGACACACGGCGCTTAATTTGACGACAGCATTAATGTTTGTTCTACTAGTATGGAGAATAAGATTAATAACCTCTTATAAGTAGCACGTGCCTCTAACTCCGCTCACTTAAGAAATTCAATAATGTTGCACACAGATACCTAACTAAATTAATTCAATTTAGAAAGAATATCAGATACTATTTACACCAGTTTTGTTTCTGAATGTTACGGATAGTTAATTTATTCTTAAACGTAACACCTAATTCCTATGCCATGCTCGTGAATTCTAATACAAAAGTTCGCTCGTAACTTACGCCACAGCCGAAGTGGAGCAGAAGCCGGCAACGGCCGATAAGTAGAGGATTTAGCAACCATTATGCCCTTTTAGAGTTTCCCGCCAGTGTAATGATTAACGACACCGGTCGAACGACAATGTACCGCAATTTGTACCAGTTCGCCAAACCTGGTACATTCGAATTTGTCCCGATGTCGAAAATTAATGTCACGTATGAATAATGTTTGTCTTGTCTGCGGCTATATTGTTAGCAGTCAGTAATGCAGTTATTATTGTAACATTAAAACATCAAAACACAAACGCACGAACTCACTCAGGGTTGTATACAAGATACAAACTGTCTTGTGTTCAAGATTTAACACTAAAAAGTTTTTAAATTATTGATAAGAAACTTATATGTATCTATTTAAATAATAATGTAACAACATGTTACAACAATATATATATATATATAAATATATATATTTATAATACCGAAAAATGAGCAAGCAGTCTGTTACTAAATAGTTGGCCCATGGACATCTGTAATTAAACCCAGACGATTCCCCTGAAGCTTCCCCTGAGGACTAAATCGTATACACTATAAGTCATTACAGTGTTGAGTACATAAAATATTAAGCGAATAAAGATAGCAATTGCACTGGAGACCTACCTCCATGAAATTGAGTGGATATGTAGAAGATGAAACGCATCAAAAATATTAGTCAAAATTTTTGATAAACAACACAAAGAATTCTATAAACTTCACCAGAGGGTGAAGAAATGGCGTGGCAGCAATGACGGAAGTTCAAATATTTGAATGTTTCTTACATTAAGATCCCTATCGACACCAATAATTTGTAACGAAGCTCGGTCAATAAATTTCAATCTAGGAAACAAGTTTCGAGTTACAACTCAAACAAACAGCATTCAAACAACACTACTGAACTGAATAGTAGAGCCTATCATTTTCAACTTAAATTCGCAATTCCATGCAAACCTAATGATTTTATTCCGAGAATCGAATTCCGTGATTAACAACGCGAAATAATGGGCATTAGGATTAGGTAGTCGGTTGTTATCATAATTATCACAGCAATAAGCCAAGTGTCAAGGGTATTGCGTGAAGGCATCGACTCCTTTAAATTAGATACAGAATTGTAAATTACTTTGCAAGGTTCAAGCGTTCGAAACTTTGTGTTATTGGCGAATGATTGCAACTTTTCATTTACTAAATTCATTTATGTGGGAATCAAGTAACATACCAAGAATAGGCATAGCAGACAATCAATATCTTGCACATTTATGCACATTAAATACCAAGGAAGACTTACACCCTATCTATATCTGATTGAACTATTGGGATATTGGAATTGAGGATACTCTCCGAGAAGTCTTTCAAGGTATTTTTTGAACATGTAAGTGGGCATGGATAAAAACTTAGCGCTCGAAGACGCGAATGAAATTAAGTCAATAAAATGTATCTAATTCGTCAGTTCCCTCGACATTGATTAACTTGGCCAATCGTAAACACTACTCAAGTAGTTACTATTGACGGTGGCCCATACAACCCATCGTTAAAATAGGGCCATGTGCCAAAGTTGTAAAAGTTATTGAGAAATTGACCACGGCTCGAATTACGATCGCCCCATTGAAAGTAACTTGAGCCAGCAACAATAACATTCGATTACTGGTACTATATAAATTTATTAGGTCTATGGGGGTCTAGTCACTTTAGGGGATCGCGTCTGAGAGAAACACTATAGCCGTGTGATTTGGTTCATTTTATTTGCTTGTACAGGGACCTGACAAGATTTAACGACTTTTGAATTGACAATTCGAAAGCAAACGGGCCTGTACGACTGTACATACCGAAAAAGATAAGAAAACTTATGATATCTTGTCTATGACATCGGTTAAAGAGATAAATAAAAAAGAAGAAATAAAATGTGATGAAAGGTAGATTGTCAGTCTAAGGAGTAAGAAAAACCGTTTAATGAACGATTGATGTGCCAAATATAAATAAAGGAAATAAAGAATTAATGCAAACTGCTAACACAAATAGGTAAATTTGATTACACGCCAGAACAAATTTACGTTGATATTCATTACAATAATATCGTAGAATTACTACTAGGATTGTAGGAAATGGAAAGATGCTAAATTGAAATGAATATTACAACTCCTATTCCTATTCCAACTCCAACTCCAAGAAGACAAATAATTTTAAAACCACCCTCTTATAAAAACTGTAGGTGACCATAAATCACCTCAAACGTCTAAAGACCAAGTCAATAAATTATAGTTTAATTTTTAAAAAACACGCTTTGGTGTAAAAATTAACTAAGTAAAAAAATCTGATTACTATCTATCGGTACTTGATAAATGTGCAAAAATTCAAATTAATCCGACGTCCCGAAGTCGGTCAAAATCACGTTCAAAGTTTCCTTTACAAAGACAAATGCATACATAAATACGTGTACATACGACTGAAGCTAATAAAAGCATGTTGAAAAGCTACTATTCATGTACGGAAGGCACATTTACATAAGACATAGACATCTATTAGTCATATTTGCAGGCAAATACACAACCACAATACCAATGTGCTGTTATTAGTGACCGCCGTTCGCTTGCAGGAGGGTCAATAAAGCTATTAGAGGGCGCTGCGTTCCTCATTACCCACTATGGAAGGACGGAGGGTGGGATAGGCGTCCCACGTGTTTAGTTGCTTAGGGACATAAGAAAATCGAATCGAATTTCAAACAAAACCATATGTGTAGACACATCTTAACTATTTTAATGACGATTCTTTAAAGTGTAATGGGTTGGGAATAAGATTTGAATTTACGTCTATAAAATAAAATGTTCTATACATAAAAGCTTTAATACATACACAATATTAATGTATTAACATGTCACTGTCTATACAATAGTTTTTCAATATCAAATACAATATTTCAATTTTTTAAATTTTATTTTTGTCATTTCAATATTATATGTCATGTAATGTATGTATGTAATGTAGTAGTAGAACACACATCCTCCTTGTCCAGTAGTGGGCGTAATTGGCTGCGCTACAGTTCACTAAGCTCAGCTAGTGTTCGATAAAAATCTTAATTTTAATCTCTCCTTTACAATTGCAACCTATCCTACTACATCCGAAAAGGCTGGTCGTCGTAAGGCTGGGGAAAAGATAACACGACCAATTTGCGGATCTAATATCCGCAGCGTTGGACCCGCGGAGCCGCCCTGACGCATCCCACGAATCCCGCACGGACATTACAGTAATGCCCGGAGTTCGCCCAACAATATGTTGACACGTAATTTTTTTTTTCAACATGACGCCCCATAAGATTGATGAGTGGTAGCAAATTGTTTGTGGGTTTCTCAATTTGGTGGAGAAATCCCAACTGATACAATAAATGCGAATGTAATCTTGTTTGTTACGCTTATGACGATCCGTATGGCGCAATGGTCACCACGCCGGACTCCCGTTCAAGGGTCCTGGGCTCGATTCCCAGCAAGGCAGAAATTTGGATGATGAGTTTAAATTTGTTCTGGTCTGGTGTTGACTTTGTATGTTGTCATGACACCCACGACACAGGAAATCCTAGTGTGGGGCTAGAGTGTGACAGCGATATTTTTTTCAGGCTTATCTACTCAACTGATAATCACTACTTAATCGAGGTGTGGGGCAGTGCCGCTAAAACAAAACTGACTGACCTACAGATAATTCAATACAAAGCTATTAAAATACTCTTCCGTTAGCATTATCTACATAAAAAATATATACAGAAACTAACCTAATGAACATCAGATGTAATGGAATTAACATCAGATGGCATGAGTACAAGACGAAACTTGGTATTGAGAATTACGATTGGTAGTATTCGATTTAAGTTACTTATTAATGTTACTAAACTCAAATTACTTGTTTTGTGTCTACATAAGTACGAACATCCAAAATTCATGATGATATATGTAGTCTTTATGAGAATAAATTCTTTAAACTGTAAACAAGATATTTTGTACTGATACTTTGTCATGTATAAAGAAAAGGACATAGGTTACAGGTCCAGAATAAATACAATTCCGGGAGGGATAGGTAAATATTTAACGGTGGATGACAATTGTTAAGAATCCTGTTCTAAAATTCAAATGATTATTATTTATCCTATCCATATCTTAAAAGTTCAGAAATGTCATTACATGTAAATTTAATTAAAAATATAATACAGTGTTATATATCTTCAGGCTTTATCTGTTGTTATCGTTTATAAAGTAACAATTACAAAGGAAATAGAATATATGCTTACTGATGTAAAGTGTTTTACAGAAAATTTGTTTTCTTTAAGTAACAATAACAAAGTAATATAATGATAAACATGAAATGAAATGAAAATTATTTATTGTTGACTGTTTGACAAAGATGTTACAACAAAATACTTGTTTTATAACAGTCTACCCTATTCGGGCATACAATAGTTATTACATTATACTGATATAAGCTAAAGCGTATTTTACGGAAACTTTATTTACTAAACAAACTTTAAGTGATGAAATCCACGATCCATTGAATTCGTATCCATGATCTTCAATTTAATTTCAAATTAGATACACCGAAGATTAATACCGTCTATTTATAAAGTAACCCTTTCAAGCCAATATTGAACTCTGCGAGTTGAAAGGTAAGCTACCTTCTTATATTCCGGTTAATCTGACTGGAATATCGCTCCCGTCCCCCGCAGCCATTAGGAGATTCCGCCATGTCGATAACACCACAACAAAATTGCCTTATGCCATCGATAATAACTCCGCATAAAGCACAGGTCTTATCGTAGCACGTGAGTCTTCACTCCTCACTCGCTTACCATAAGCCCATTAAAATATTGATTACGTAAGACCAGATTCATAAACAAGTTAGTGATTGATTAACTTATTAATTGTTAATCAAGCGATTACGCCGTTTTCTTACGTAGTGTCATACGGACGACAACCCTAGTTGTAATCTTGGCAGTTCATTCCTGGATTTTATGTGTACTGAATTTTCATGTTATGACTCCTTGAACACAAACTATTGAAAAGGATAGATCGCTGATAATTTATTTCTCTTTCTAATAGGACCAAGGTTTACCGTGTCTTGTGGTTCTGTGCCCTTTTTTCTACTATCCCTCATCTACATATCACGGCGATTATATAATTCGGTAATATGGTATACGGAATAAGAACAGTTATAAACCTAAGCGAGGATAGATAATTGTAAAAAAACATCCAAGAGATATATATGTTGTACATATATATACATTTATGTAATATGGTATACGGAAAAAGCGCTCCGAAAAAAATGTTTACGGTTTGAAATTATAGCTTCTCGTTACAAATCATAGGTGAGACATATGATTGTGAAGAGAATTATATCGCAGCTACCTAGCTTTTCATCGACATCGGAAATTGACCAATAGAGCACAAAAATTCTATACATTGTTGGAGGTTTAAAGTAAATTGGTCTAGTAGCATATAGGGATGAAATACGTATTGGTGAACTTTTATTATATAGATATTCAACAAAATCTAATAACGGTTTTTAGTACTTTTAAGGTGTGACCGGCTATTCTTTTTTCATAGATAAACTAAGATGGAACAAGAAAAAGGGTCTAGAAGGTCTACAAAACAAGAAAACAACTGGTATGAGGCGGAACGCGACAATAAATAAAATTGTCAATTTCTTCATTGAGCATGGTTTACAATATACCTACTTAGACCAATAGATTCAAAACGAAGCGGCGTTTCCTCTTCTAGGCTTGAGGGCAATTTCGATACCAGAAATAAACCCTATATAACCTGCCAATACTTATGTCAAAATACGAGTTAGGTACACGCAATAGCACCAAAATAAAAGAAATTCTCGTATAACATAGTTTTAAAATAAAACACGAAAGAAGGTAACCCCTGAGCCGATCGCTTCGAACATTCCTAGAACAACTAGATATGCATTAGATACATATGTTTCTCGAGACGTACCCGGGCCGTTATTGTTTTCAGACAAAACCCTCTCCCTCCTCGACTGA